>JAPDSC010140931.1:59217-102021 GCA_026290005.1 Latrodectus geometricus
ATATATATATATATATATAAATTATAATATGAAATTTGATATTTAAATATTTAGAGGTTGAAAATTTAGATCTCCATACACTGTCGACGCTTTTTTTTACGAACTTCTAATTTGAGAGCATACATGATTTGACGAAATAATGGCTGATTCTTATTACGATATCATATATAAAACGGTAATTTTACTCCTCATTTACAAACTGATGATCTGACTCGAACCAGTATCAAGCCAAGAGCTTGGAAATTTCAACAATTCAGAAATCCCAAAATTTGAATCAAATTCAATAAAAAGCCTATCTTAACTAAACTGGTGGGTCTATTTAATATACTATGCATGTGTCTAATACTATTTTAAGTATTTATTTTATTATATTTATTATTAAACTTTTTTCATCAAGTTCGACTTGAAATATTGCAAGAGTGAACTTAGCAAAATTGGACTTAGAAATTTGCGCAAACATGGAATTCATACAATTCTAACTCAATAGAAAGCCCATCTATACTAAAGTTAGTGGAACAATTAGTTTAAAACGGGGCTCTAAGATCATTTCAGGTATTTATTTTAATAGGAAGACATATTTTTGGAGAAATAGCCTTATGTGCTTCTATTGTTAATGTATTGTTAACTCCTCGTTACTCCATGTTCTTGTATCAATAAGAGATTAAAAAAAAAAAAAAAAAAAAAAAGTCTAACTAGATCTATACATCCAATATTCATACAAAAATTCATCACATTCTTTTCTCACAATTTTCCTTAAGGACCAATGAACGATATTATTAAATAATTGAAGTTATTATAAGAAAAAATAATTATATATATATTTGAAATTTATGCTTTCAGCATCGCAGAAAGCTATAGCACCTGTATGAGTATTTCACAAAATTTCTCCTTCTTATTCAATATTTCAATTATACTTTTCCTTTACGTGATGTTGCATCGTTTCTGGCATAAAATTCCATTCTCTTATGCGACATTGTATAATTTCACGGCATAAGAATCCATTCATTATGTCATGTTGTGGCATAAGAATATTTTTTATATTTACTTTTCGTGCATAAGAACCACATGGCACGTTTAATCTTTAATTTTCTAATTAAAAAAAATAATAGCTATTAAATTTAATCGTAATTAATCAAAAAGATTAATCACCTGAGCATTAATGTAAAAATAGAGTAATTAAAAATGAATTGAGTCCAGCCTATTTCCTAAAAATACACAAGTATGATTTTGTACTACAAAACATGTCTTAATTCCTTTTGTTTGTACAAAGACATCTTTGCGTGCTGTGGTTCGGTCGGAGAGAAACACGAAGTCTTTTGTACGCCAAATAATGGCACCAAACATGTTTGGAGATTCGCCAATTGGCACCGTTTTCTATTTATTACCAAGTCAGACCCCATCATCAGCATCTCAACCGAAAATAATAGAGATTTATGGAACAGGAGGACGCGAACAAAAGAAAATCGTCAAACTCATTGGGTAAAAGTTAAGCTTGCATTTCCTGACACCCTCATCCTCCGACGTTTTTTTTTTTTTTTTCCTTGAAGTGGCAACACAGGTGCCCTTTCTCCACTCCAAGACAAGTGGATACTGCAATGTATCGCTAGCTCAAGAGGTTAGATACGGTTATTCTGCTAAATTGAGAAATAAATTATTTTGCAATTTAAATATTTTTAAATGAGTGAGTTAAAGTACTCTCATCAACTTTGACGCAAACAATCACCTGGTGATTTTGAGCCTCAGTATCGAGACGAAATTGACATCAGAGCTGGCAATGTTCTTTCTATAACATATCACCGGAACACCACGGGAATTAAACATAATTTATCACCTCGTAATTTTGATTTCCAGTCAACTACCGAAGTGAAAACCAGAATAGGCCGCCTCTCCGTTTCCATGTTGGAAAAAAAAAACTGACATGTAAGCATTCATTTTGCTTTTGCATCTTTTATTGGGATAAGGTACACTGATTGGTCACTTAAGTTTGGAAAGGACGTGCCTTCTGAGTGTTCAAGTGCATGATTGTGTGTTTTGTCATTATTTCTTTCAAGAATGAAAAGAAGTGGAATAGGCATGAAAATTACAAATCTAGTTTAGCAGGCCTTTAACTATCCGTAAGTTTTTAGCTGCTAAAAAAATGAAACAAAGTGGATAAGTTGGTAATGGATGTCAATTTTAGAATTTTATGCTAAATATTAAGGCTTACAATAATAGAAGAGGAAATTTTTAAGCATTTATTTGCTGAATGAAAATATTTGAGGGTGGTTGAGTTTTCACGATTTAGAAACTAGGACTTAGCAGAAGATTCCATTTTCCTGCAAGCCCAGAAGTATGTATCCTTTCACTTGTGGGATATTTCGGCCACGACCTATTTAATGAGCCCCAAATGTCTTTAATGAATTCGATAGATCTTTTATTAAGTCGGGAATCCAACTCACAACCTTCCGACACTGAGAACGACACCTTTCCCAACCAAGGCAACGATGTCTTTCAATGGAATGAATGAATTCGAGTTCCATATCACAAAATTTGTAATTGATGGTAACAGTTATCATGAAGTTTTACAAATGTTATAACAATGAAAAGTTTTCATTGAAAAGTTAAGGAAGATGTTTTGTTCGTTTGTAAGAAATGAGATGTAACAGATTTACGTGGACACGTCCCTAACCTTCAGAGCTCCACCACCCCAGTGAGGGAGAATGTGGTCACCCTCCCAATTACTAATGGCTGCAAATGATGATCCACTTTGCTAATCTTAATGGGAAGCGACGTGAAGCTCCTGAGCCACTGGTGCTCGAAACCAGCCACAGCTAAACAACGGGGAATGGATGTTGTGTTTCTGTTGCTGTGTACTGTGTGCTGTAGTCATCTCTGTTGTAGTGGATGCTTGGATATTTTTCCGATTTTCGCTCTTATGACACAGCTTACTTATTCATAAGTACTTCAGGAATATAAATTATGAAATTGATATGAAAAAAATCTTAACTCTTAGATCATTAGGTTGTCAACTATGCGATGTCTGATGCATCTTTCGTTATCGAATAGTGGCTGGGATAAAATTCTTGATTTTCTATTCTTAGCAGTGTGGTCTAAATCGACTTTCTACGCAGTAGAGTTCTAAAAAGATGAACCACCTACTTATATATCAATATGATACCTAGCATCTTTGTTACGACCTACGTGATTGACAAGTATTCAGAAGGACTAACTGCCTCCACAGGAATAGCTTCCGTCTATGTTTTCTTGTTGCTTTGAAAACAAGATAAGTTCCATTTTCAACAGGAGATGCTAGAAAAAGTGTATAAACTTAAGCTTACTGTACATGCCTTGAGAGTTACATAAGATACTATCCTAAATACTGCTAATTCATAACTTTTTTAATTTCAATTACTCATGAAAAGTTCTTGTTTATGTAGTAACCACCACTCATTAGACTACTTGTGGTAAACGGAAAGTAGATTAGGAACGCTCTGTTTGGATTAGAAAATCTCAGATTCATTATTTGTCGCTGTTGAACATCAGGGAATGGTTGTTGTGTTTCCGCGTGCAAACTGTCGATGCTTAGTGATTTATCAGATTTCATTTCTCGTGATACGTGAATACAGCTCACTATGAACCAAATATCCACAAAAAGAAAATAGAGATACTAAGAAATCTAAACAATTTTAAACTGTATACCATATGGTGTCACATTATAATACATATTATACTAATGGTTGTTCCGAATGAAGTAATTATGAAACAGTGAAAAAATATAACTATAGCATAGGTATATTTTAAGTATCAGTATAAATGGGTAAACTATTCTTGTTTTAAAATAAACTGTTTAGCTGTGAAATAGTTTAAGGTTATTGTAATGCATTTAAACAGTTACACATTTTTTGGGGAAAGCAATTTTTTAAAATGTTTTTAAGAAGCTTCTGCCAAAACGTTTATTGAGAAAGGTACTTGAGAATTTTTCCATTCATTTCTCCTCCAATTTACAAATTGTGTTGCCCTGCTGGCTCGATGATGCTATTAACGTGACACGCACCATTGGTTGATGATCATACAGCCCTACAGCGAGAAGGCTGTTTCGCCCTACTGCGAGAAACTGTGGTGATATAGCCATGTGAAAGTGTTGTTGAAAAATGGAGACATTCCTATTTCGGTGTCTCCGAACCATTATATATTAGTCTTCATTAAGAGTTTTTGCATACCTCTGACCTTGCCCTGATCTTCAGCCTAAATTTCCAGTAAAATAATTTCCAGACTTTGAAATAGCATTTTGTGAAACTTCAATGGCTTCTGCTTCTTCGGATTGTGCTAAAAGGGCAACAACTCTCCAAGCTTCTGATTCGGTTAAATGACTTCGTTGCGGCATCGCACTCATTGAAACAAGATGCTTATTGAGTGTCGATTATTGTTTTCTGCTTTGCCTTACATCAAGTTGAAAGTCAAAACTCATTCGCTGTCGTTAAAGCTTCATCTTCGATACCAAATTTAAAATTTGCATAATCTTTGAAAATGAGAAATTTGCATTTGTGACTCTCTTCTTCCATTTTATCAAAAAAATTTTGCTTTTACCGTTATTTTATAAGATTTAGAATTTTCTTTAATTATTTTAAGCGGTGAATTATCAAAGATAGGATTTTCAACCAAGAAGGGGCCATTATTATTAGGTAGATTTTTCATTGGGAAAAACACAGTCACATAACCTTATGATACATAGATAGTCTTTTTATTAAAGGATGGTTTATTCAAACTAATTAAACCAATAAACGTTTTATATCTGGCTGTTCGAAACAAAATGGGAGATAAATTAACTGATCTCTTTGCCAATATTAGTGTTTTGGAGTAGTGAAGTATGGCCTGATAAATGAATGAACTTTAGGTGTATTAGACAGAGTGAAAAACTTAAAGAGGTCATTGGCACATATTGCAAAAAATTAACTATCTTTTTAATTTTAGTATATTTTTAGACATTCATAGAACATTCATATTCTATTCACAAAAGCGCAAGTGAATTCAAATTCGAGAATAAAATTTTTTGATAAGCATCTAGGATAAGTCAATCAACAATGGTAGATTCATCATTTGGATATCTCAGCCAATTAAATGAAAGAATAGTTCTTGCATGTAACAGCCTTTTTTTTTTTCTTTGAAGACAACTGTCTGGTTTCGAGAGTGAATCAAGCGACCACGTGACTCATCAGATTACATCTCGGCGAATGAAAAGCGGCTTAATTCGACTACAAAGGAATCAGCTGAGCTAATCAGAACTATTAAAAGTATTATCCCTTCTCTAAGATGAAAGAATGTAAAAAAAAGAAAAGAAAAGAAAAAAAGCAGAGATGGAAATTTGATTGAATGATGATTGTCTTTATAACTTATATGCATTATTCAGAGAGTAGAATTTCTCAAAAAGTCATTAGGAAGTGAAAATCTTCTTTCTTTGTTTCTTTTTGCTTTCCTTTTCTTGATATCATGAAGAACAAAAAAATTCCTAAATAATGTTTCCAAATGCAAAGCATCTCAATTTATACAAAAAATTGAGATGCTTTACCTAAATTTTAAACTAACTTGGCGAAGTTGTTGAAAATTATTGAATTATTATTTTTATTTTTAGTGTATTTTTTAGGTTCCTCTCTTTTCATACACTTTAAGTTTGAAATAACTGACAAAACTCTCAAAAAAATTTCCATTAGGATAAATTTTATTTCCTTTACTTAATACTATTCATTTTTGTTTTTGTACATTAATTATTTTTATACTAATTTCGTACTAGTAAACAGTAACTATAATCTAAGAACTTTCTAAAATTATTCATATTCTTTATCAACGTCTAAACTTTCTTTCCTTGTATCGTTAGAATTCTATTTGTTAAGTTCTGTCACACGATAATTTTGTTTAATCATCTATTATTGATAATGATATAGCATTTTTGAAATTATCTGCATTCAAAAGTTTTGTAACTTTTTTTATCACTTGTGTTTTTAAGTTTTGGAAAATACTACGTAAAAAACAATTTTAATCCTATTTAATGTTATATTTTCTTGCATATCTTGAGACAGATTAACCTAATTTTCAAACAAACAAAAATATTGTAGCTTTTTGAATACTGCCAATTGTTTATTTTCGATCTACTATTTCCAAAAATCTAATTTCTTAACTATACTTCCAGTTTTATCATTAATATTAGATTGCTAGCGCATTGTTTTAAAATGTCATATTTAAAGAAAGTGCCAATTTTTTTTTAAAGATAGTCGTTTTGATCTTTCTTCGGAATGTGTCATTTTAATTGGATAAGGAAATAAATACCTGCATAAAAATATCAGATAAATATGCAAGGGCCTAAAACCAATTAAGGTCCTGCAATTCCGAAGAAAGATCAAAAGGATTGTCTTCAAACAAACCTGTATTTTTTTGCCCAAGTTCGAATAAGTAGGTTAGTATCTTTCTATGAGGCGGAAACCTCATTTTTGCACGAAAGAAATATGAAGACTCATCAAGACTCCCCAAATAACTTTAAAAGTTGTTGAGTTCGTGGAGCTTTTAAATGAATTTTAAACGAAATTTTAATGGAAAATCGTATATATATATATATATATATATATATATACCACTTCCCATTAAAATCAACAAAGTGAAGCACCATTTGCCGTTGGCAGTGATTGGAATGGAGACCACATTCTCCTTCATTGGGTTGCTAGAATTCTGCAGGTTGGGAACGTGTCTACGTTCATCAGTGACATCTAGCCCTTCCGCTGATGTGGTGTGGATGTGGAGAGAAGAATGCTAGCTCATGTGTGACCTCGTCACTTAACCGTTTTTCAAAATGACGAGGCAACTGGTGATGAGTAAATATTTAAAAACCGTTAACCTTAGATTCACCTGCACCACTAAGTATATATATTTATAATATGAAATATAAAGGAAAGTAAACTTATAAGTTCTTCTTAATTATTGATCAATGCTAATCATAAGTAACTGTAATTTAACTATCATTAGCCAAAGTAGCATGGTGGGGAAAGGCGTAATTTTCATGTTCGGAAAATTGCTGGTTCTGTCCTTGATACAGCTGAAAACCGTCATATAAAAAAGGTTACACTTGTTAAACTCCCAAGAAACTTAATATTTCGCCCCAGCTATGGTGTGGAAGTTTCGGAAAAAGAATGCGTGTTTATGCGGGTCGACCTCTTTTCTTAAATATGGTTCAAAATATCCGCAGCTTCAGTTGTAATGAACAGGCAGCCAGAAACAAATTAAAAGAAACACAATAACAGATATAAAAATATTTACAAAATATATAAGTATATTCATATTTCAAACATTCGTATCCAAGCACAAATAATTGGATGTGTGATTATGCATTGTATATGTAAATTTATATTTTAGGAAAACATATATTTATAACAATTCCCAAAACATGAAATACATTCATAAAAGTTAACTAAAATAAATTACGGAGCAGCGTAATTTCGTAAGAAGTCGCAGCAGCGGTAATTCGATTATTCGAGACGGCGAAATTGAAAATAAAGCTATGGGGTCTGACTCATAATTTTTTCATTCCCACTATTTCTAGAGTTTTCTAATAGATTTTTTTTTTAAAAAAAAAAAGAAGCAGAGCTTTGCTGGCATAGATTCATTCTAATTTTTAACAAGAGTTTTAAAGCTCGAGGTGATTTTGATCCCGCATAATATTGCTAATGAGATTTTGGCGCACTCGGCGACTATGCATATGTAAATAAGTCAATTACTCTCGACAACAGGGCACTGTCAGGCTGCTGAGAAATTCCTCAAGGGGTTAGACGAATCGCGCCGAAATAATTTAACGGGAAATATTGCCTGGATCATTCGCATTTTTACTTCTAAAACCAGAGAGAATTGACGTCATTTGTAAAAAAATAAGATAAAAGAGAATTTATGTCTGTAAAAATCTACTGAGAAATGAAATAAAAATGTAAATTTGTTTTGAAAATAAAATACCCCATTTTTTTTTAAATTTAAAAGTTTTAAGAATTGAAAATTAATTAAGAATGAAGTTAAGAAGTAAAATTACCAAAACGAAGAAAGATGAGTTTCTTTTATCTAATAAATAACATCTCTATTCTCTTTGTCTGCCGATTTTTTGTCTTGAGTTAAATTAAGAACGTCTAAAAGGAAAGTTAAATTTATATCAGAATGTCGACCTCTTATTTAATAGCAGTTAATATGAAACCCGTTTCATTTTAAAATATATAATTATAACATTTCTAATTAATCTAAATTGCATTTGAAGTCAATATTTATTCCTAATTTAATAAGCTTGCTTATGCAGTAATGTAATTAATTAAAACGATGTAACTTTCCGTTTCTTCTCCCTTCTAAAATATTCAGTATATATTTGTTTGTGAGGACTTTTTTAAGTTTTTAAAATTTAAATTAAGAAACTCAAAATCCAACCGTGTCTTAACACTTGAAATTTGATGTCTTCATCTTCAGAAATATCACTCGTTTTCATCATTAAGATTTATTCAAATATTTAAAATGTTATATATATATATATATATATAATTAAATAATAACCCAGAAATTGTAAAGTTTATTCCAAAACACTTTTTAAACTCTTTCATATGCGTTTATCAAAAATAATTAAGATGATTTATTTCATACATCGTTCTTTATTATCAATAGAAGGATTTGGCATATTTTTTTTCAGTTGCTACAAAACTGTAAAATATTTTTAATTAAGATAATAATAAATTTAAAAGATAATTTATTACTCAAATAAATTTATTATTATCATATTATATTTATTTTATAAAATTATACTAAAAAATGATATATAATTTGCTATTATTTTTTATTAATACTAGCTATAATTTTTGTAATGTTTTTAAAAATTTATCTTCCAAATTTTGTACGCATATCTTACATTAAAACAAATATTTTAGCAACATAAAAAATCTCAAAAAATATCTTATTCATAAAAAAAGTAAAATGAAAATTCTGTCTATACATCTCCCTTAAGAAATGAACGCACAAAATGCCTTTCATGAAATAACTTTATTCTTTAGAGCTAAAACTGACAAGAATTGAAATAATTATATTAAGTTTTAATGAAAGAAAGTGAAATTATAAGTTCTGACATTTTCTATTCCAATGTTCCATCTGAGAGACGAATAACTCCGAACCTTTTTCTAGCGGAAAAACAAAAGTTCTAACTTGTTCTGAACAAACGAAATATCTTTTAATAATATTTGAGACGGACCCGCATGTTTAAATAAGTCTCCCGGCAACTGCTTCGCCTTGGAATGCCGGGTATCTAGAACAATTTCCCTCAAATAATCTCATCTTTTTATACGAAAAGAATTTAAAAGAAATTCTCGCTTTTGAGAAAAGTTCGTAGGGCGTTTCGCAAAATGAATAAGAATAGCACATATCGGGGCAGAAGATTTGAATTTATGCTAAAAAAGTAGTTCCATGTCTTGAACGTGGAGGAAAAAGGAAATGTTCTGTATACGAGGATTGAATACTGTTTGCAATCTTAAAAAGGTTAATGTGAAGTAGAGAATGGATTAATTTGGAAAAGGAGTTTAATAAGTTAAATTAATCTGGAAAGTTAAAAATTAAATTATTTAAATAATTTAAAGAATATATGTGTATACATATCTTTATGCATCTCTTTTTGGAACATATACATATTTAGATTTTTTTTTTTTTATATTTCATTCTAATTATTATTATTAGACTCAAATCACCTGCTACGTAATCAATAAAGGATTTTAGGGTCTTAGAAAATTATTGTTTTATAAATTCAAACTTCTCGTTTTCTCACCAAAAGTTTGTTTCGGCGATAAAATCAATTAGCTGATTTTCCCACTTGGAATTTATTTTGACCGTTTTTGGTTCTTTTGATAAAAAGGTTGATTTCATAAGTAAAAGATAATGGCTTAACTTTTCATTCAAGTTAAGTTTTATTATTGGTTAAAAATTGTACAATTAATTCCAAATTATAACATTACTCCGTTCAGATAATGCTTTGTTGTTGAATAAATTATTCAGGCTTCGAACCTATCAGAAACCATTTTTTTCGGGTTTCGAACCAATCTGAGATCGAAACCTGAAAAAAATGAGGTGAGTGCTATTCCTTTTATTTTGGCTTCATTAATTAATGCCAACAGTTTTAAGATCCTGCTGCCTAAGTTTCCTAACACCTATAATTTTCTTAGGATTGTACGTTAAGCAGTTCATATAATTATAACATATGCTATTAATTCTTTTTATTCTTATATTTTCTTCTCATATTCTAAATTCTTATCTACACACACAACTTTCTTTGTTGTTTTTAAAATAATTTTTCCGTACCCCCACTATTATTTTTTTCCATATAATTATCGTGTTTTAAAATTTTTCAATATAAATTTTAAAGTTGTGTTTTAATATTACATCACATTTTACTTCTTTTAGAATTTTTCAGCATTTAACATTTATTGATGTTCTATAAATTTTTTAGCTTTGTTTAAATAAAATTCTATTTTTCAAATGAAGATACCGAACTTCTAATTAAACAAAGTTCTAATTATCCAAATATTAATGTTTATTTCTTGAATTGTTATATTCCATTTTTTATTAAATTAAGTGGCTCATTCATTCATGTTTGCGCATATTTCCTATTATCTAAAAATAAGGAATTCGCTTTAGTAATTCTTTTCCTCTTGTTCCACATTAAAGATTATTGGCTATTTTTTTTACACATTAGTCATCACTTTTGAAACAAATAGTGTTTATAAAAACTATTTTATTAACCAGTCATATGAATTCAGATTAGCAAGCATATGATTTCTGCAGTCACTTTGCTGGGAAATTTTTAAATCATCCTCCACATATACAAGACTTAGCACACTTTTTTTCGTCATAAGAAATTTCAAAATAAAAATTTCAAAAATGCTTATAATAAAGAAAGAATTACTTTAATCCATCCACAAATGCTGAATTTTATGAAAAAGAGTATAAGTATAAACATACTTCCCTGTACCTTTCGAGTTGGGCTCTATAATAGTTATATGAAAACTGCTAAAGAAAAGGGAAGTGTTCGTAATTTAGAGCCAGGAACCAATCACGTTTGGACCCCCAATATTAGTGTGGAAACTCATAGAGGTATCATTTCATTAGAAGGATATTGTGATTAAAATTTGGATAACTTGTCCATGCTGATTTTAGTGAATACGACATGTCTTCGGTTATGCCTGGATTCAAATTCACAACCTTCCGATTATGAGAGCGACGCTCTACCCAACCTGTGTACCACAATTTTTGAAAAAGGGGACGTTACAATTAGGCTTAATTGGTCTCAGCTATGTTCAATTCATAAGGCACATTTTGATAAAAGTTTTGTGTGGCCAAGAGCTAGATCTTCGAATATCTTAAATTTTTAGAGATGGAAAATCCTTAATTAGGGTTAATTTGCCATTATTGAATAAAAGAATATAGATATTCCGTTTCTTTTTCTGCATTAACTGTCTGGGTGGGTGCATGAAAATTTTCCGAGAATTGTTCTTTTTAACAAGTAAGTTCTGGCCATTTTTCTTCAAATATACTATCAAATCACCAACCAAAAGAGAATACTCGGTGTTGTTTAAATGTATTTAATTACCTGCGACGCAGTTTATTATAATTACCATTTATAGTTTATATGAAATTACCATTTATAGTAGGTTATTTCTAAAAACAATCAGTCAGTGCTTTGAACACCAATAAGAAAACCCGGATTTACCATTTTCTCATCCTAAATAATATCAAAAAAGTCTTTTTTGAAATAATGAATAGTATGTCAATAGTTCACCTTAATATAAAAATTTTCTATTTATCAAATGCATCTGAATAAAAAGAAATAAATCTAAACATTTAAATATAACAAAAATAAAATCATATAATATAATTTGCTTGAAGAGGATAGGCAGGAAAAAGCCTCCGAGAACTTAATATTCTTGCGAACGCGAATAATGGCACAAACATGTTTGGAAAGTCGCCAATTGGCTTCATTCTCTATTTATTACCCAGTTCAGACTATCGCCAACAAGAAACAATAGAGATTTATAGCACTGGATATGGAGCAAAAACAAATCAACACAGTAATTAGAATAAACTTACATAACCCTTGACACTCTTCGCCGTTTGTAGAAGTTGAGCTCAGGTGTAATTCTTTGAATAAGGAGATAAAAGTATCACTTTTTTTGTTTTTGTTATTAAATATTGTTCGTGAAAACGAATTGGTAAATTCATATGAAGGGATAATGATAATATCCGATAATTAGACCTTCAGCAAGTTCAAAAATATTTTAATTTTTGCTATGTATTTAACTTTTTAATTATAAATTCGTACCTTGTTGATTTTTTGGCGGAAAAATTTTTGAATTTAAACATCCAATTATTTCTTATTAATTTCTCAAATCAAGAAATTTTCGAATTTTTTATGAAGAGTAAATAAGTAGGTTAGCACATACTGATACTAAAAACTTCAAGTGCTCAAAAAATGTCAAATGAAGATAATATAAATACAGCATTCATTTCAAAAGTGAAATTAATAAAAAAATATCAATTAAAAATTAATAATAATGAAACTACTCTCTTTAGAAAATTCCTTTCTAATGGAATAATTAAGAAATAGCCGCCTACTCTGTCTAGTGGTCAGCATTCCTGACTGCGGATAGGGAGGTCTGGGTTCGAATCCCAGTCGGGGCATGGATGTACTTTCTCTCTCTCTCTCTCTCCTGTCTTTGTCCTTTCTTTGTGTGAATGGTTGCCTACCCTATAAACGGGTTCCTATGGCATGTGTGTACTGAGGGAGTCGGACTCCACACCCAATTGCGGTTTAGTTGAAAGAGTGGAGCAGCGCACCCATACTGCTGGCTGGCACTCAACAAAAAAAAAATTAAGAAATGAATTTTCTGTAATGCAGTTATAATATTTTTGACTAGTCGTGAAACATTTATAATGACTTGAAATTTATTTCATTAACATATGTATTTGGCATTTTTTTTATTTTCACTGGAACATTTTCGATACTCTTAATTTCTTTCTACATTGTCAGCAAATAAAAATTGGTGAAAAAGATAAGACTTTTTTCAATAAATTTAAAAATATAAATCTGCAAGTCAAATTGATATAAACAGCGCAGCAAACTATAGAAGTAAATAAATATGCGAAATAAACTTGCTCTTTTGGTAAACTATCTATTAATAAATATTTAGACATGCATGCAAATGAGGATGCCAGCGGACCTGAGATACATCACCCCTTCTGTACTTAAACATCTGCATTGTGGCATATGTCACATACAGAATAGCACGAAATTCAAAGCTTTCTGACTTTGAGAAAGGCGTAATCGTCGGATATCATAGAAATTACCGATCTTCAAGGGACATATCTTATGAGTTTAATATTCCAAAAGTCATAAGGACTTTTGTGATTAAAAAATCAAAATTGAGTGATGTTTGTTGGAATAGGCTTCGACCCGGCACATCCTGGAAACTAAGAGATAAAAATTGACGAGCTTTGTCCAAAAAAAAATTCGGAAACACAGCACCAAACTAATAGCCCACATACTCCAGGAGATCCAACAAGCATCCGGAACTAGTGTTTTGATAAATATCATCCGCAAAAAAGCAGATTTACTTGGTTTCCATGGTCGTGCTGACACTCAGATAAGCTTTTGATTACATAATACAACAGCAATGTTTGGTTGAAGTTTTACAAGTTATGTTGAAATTGAATTCTAGATGTGTCAATGTAAACAGTTTTGTCTTGGATTAATGAATCCAGAGTCAAGCTCTGTCAGTCGGATAGCTAAGTCTGAGTCTGAAGAATGCTTTCTACCAGAAAGCATTGAGAATATAATAAAGTTTGGAGGAATTGGTATTATGGTCAGAGGTTGTTTCTCATAGAATGGACAAGGATTCATAACTCCAATTCATTTTTGGCTCCTAACATCGATTCCAACTCTACTATTCTACACTCTAAAAATAAAAAAAAATAAATAAAAAAAAAAAAAAAAAAACCCCTACTGTTATTTTTACAGCAGAAAATGCTGGCAATTCGGGCGCCAGTATAATCTGCTGTAAATTTTACAGCATATTCGTAAAATTTTTACAACAATTTTTGTGGTAATTTTTACAATACTTTTTTCTGTAATTTTAACAGCACTTTTAACTATGCATTTTACTTTTTTACTTCAAGCTTTGCAGAACCTATTGCAAAAGCTATTTACAGCTATATCCTCATGTTTTCATAAATTTTAGTTCTATTTTCATTATTCTTTCCTTTGTTCTAGTTTTCATGAAGCATTTATTTAGGAGCTTATTTTATGTAAGAAGATAATTTTTGAGAGAAATGCCGATTATTTTCCTCATGGCAAGAAAATGTTACATCACCCCTTTTCTCATTAAATAAGTGCATTCATGTCCTCTTGAAACTCTTAATACATCATGGATGCAGAAATATTTATATTATAACATAATTATTTTCAAAGCCTTTTTGTATTTAATTTTTTTTTCAGAATCAAACATTTTAAAATATATGTTTACATTTTGTAAATAATTTTTGTAAATGCAGTTTTATAAGATATTTAAAGAAAAATGTATAATTAATCCAGACACGTTGTTTAATCCTTATGATAGTTATTTAAATAATTCCCAATTGAAATGTATATTTCTTTTATATTCTATCAAATGTTAAGATATTTAATGATTAAATACAAAGAAATTCAGTTTTTTAACCAATTTTATTAATTTTCTAGTAGAATAAAAATTTATAGAAAAGTATTATTGTTTTATTTTTATTATAACTGAGAGTATAAATTAATGTAATGCACAATAACCAATTTCTTATTATGTGCTTAGTAATTTAACAAATATTAAGTAATTGAAATATGAAGTTATTTTTTTAATTCAATATATGTAGCATAAAAAATATAAATGTTTTATTGTAGAAGATGTCATTTTTCAGAACATTCTATTAACAATTATTTAACTTTCAATACTGTACAATATTTGTTATTTAATTTTTTTTACCCCAAAGTCGTAATTTTAAAACTGGGTTGAATTTTTTCTAACGACTTTTTAAAAAATAAAGACAGAATAGTTATATTGAATAAGATATAATACTAAACATAAAATCAATTTTTGATTTACCAACGATTTTATACACCTAAGGATAGAATAAAACCTTAAAAAAATTCCATTTTACTAAAAACACAAAGGGCAATCAGATAAGGATACAATATTTCAACTATACTGTAAAGAGAATAAAAGTTCACTTTTTGATATTATTTAAAATATTCAATTTTTTCTTAATTTTTTTAATTTCATTTTTTTTTACTTTATAATAAAAGAAATTAAAAATTCTGAGGAAATAAAATGGTTCTATTTAATAATTGACAGCACACAAACAATAGGAAGGAATTTTTTCGTTTATTTATCCTACATTTTAATTATAACCATTCAAAATTAGACAAATTATTTAAAAGACGTGCTTGAATAACATTTTTGTTAGATTTTTTCAATTTGGTTCCTCGAGAAGGATTAATGTTGAATGAGCACCTGAAATACAAAAAGGTAGAAGTTAGACACATGAATAATTGAATCAAAATTAAATATCCTTAAGACCACCTAAAATTGTTCATTTTTCTTCAAAATTGGTGCTTGTCAAAAACAAGGTGGCTACAGATTTGCCACAAAACTTAAACCTGAGCCAACTAATAATGATGCATTTAGAAGATTTAATATCTTGAGCAATGGGAATATTTTCTTCTTATAATTCATGTTGTGTCCAATATAAATTTTAAACTGCCTCAAGAGTAGAATATCTCAGAGGAAAAATTATTGCTCAATAAAAGTTTTAGAATTTTATTGTTTTATATAATTGATTGAATTTCCCCAATACATATTTCTTTAAATAGTTAACAAGTGCTTTTTGGATTCATCCAATCATAACTGTTCTGATAATTGAGGATTTTATTTCAATTTAATAAATATTAATTAAATAGAATATAGAATTTATTTCATACATGTTTCATTAATGTTACCAGAAATTATATCTTTAGTCTATCATTTCAAATTTTTTTTCAATAATTGATAAATTCTTTTTAATATTATTACTAAAAGGAATGAGAAACAATAAATTACAATTATCATTTTTGAGAGAATGGTGAAAATATTTCCTATATAAATTAAGAAACAAGATATTTTTAAAAACCATTAAAAAATAATTTGATATAATATGAAGCAGGTTCATGAAATATATATTATGTCACTAAAATATATCTAAATAAAAATAAACCTTTGAATGAATTTCATTGTTCCAGACAGCTCTTCGAGATATTTTATATTAAATACATAACTACTATTTCATCAATCAATAAAATGTAAAAAATAAAACATCAATCAATCAATCAATTTTGTTGATGAAAATATATCAGCTCCTAGAAATCCGTTCTAAATTTAAAATAAATGTATTTGTATTGCATGTTTAAATAAATGTATTCACATTTTGTTATTATTTTAAAGTAATAAATAGGAAAATTAAATTTTTGCAGAAAGTGAAAATAATTATAAGTTATGAAAAATTATTTTATAAAACATTTGTTCAAAGTTGAATTTCGTCAATTTTGTTGATAGTTATCTCAAAAGTAAAATCAAAGTTTTCTTAGAGTTAAGCATTTCCCATTGAAATCCTGTCAAATGATCCAAAGTTATGAAATTTTTTGAAATGCTTTCTATTAAGTGTGCATTGACACCAGCATTATGTATTTACCTGACAAGGGATTATGAATAAAATTCAAATTGTATTGGAAAAATATATTTAACTAAAATAATTTATTTTTATTTGGCTTTTATTTTAATTTTATATATTTATATAACTCTTCTTAAATAGAATGTTAGCAGAGTAATATTATGTGAAGAGGTCAATAAATGTAACAACAAATTTTCTCTTTTCAGTTAAAGCATTTCAAGAGTTATCAAATATAAATAATACATAATATCTAAGATAAATCTATAATATATATCAACTGCATCCTGAGAAGATGTGGAAATCTAAAACCAATAAGCAAAAATTAATTTATTAGATTAATTTTTATGAGCATTTTTAAATTTTTTACTTACAATTCACTAACAGTAAATTGTTTTTTTAAAAAATACAAAACAGTTATGAATACTTTACACCTTCCTTTGTAATTTTTTAATTTCCCGAAACTTCTACATAATTAAAATTTTTATATTTAAAAAAATTGCATTTATATTAATAGGTGACGTTTAATGTGCACAATAGTATTAGAAAAAATGTTGAACATAATATATGTTAAAAATAAATTAGAAAGCTTTCAAAATTAGGCAAAAACAAGTAAGAAAAGCTTTCGTTCATTTACTTCTGTTTATTGATTATGGTTTTCAATGAACTTTAACATGTTTAATAAAAGAATTCTAAAAAAATATAAAATAGATAATCATATTTCTTTTGAAATTGAAATTGGATAATCAAGTAATATTTACAATCAAAACGCTTAAATAAAATACTATTATAATTTCTAAGAAGTTTTGATGATTAAAATATTATATATATTTATAATCAGTTATGTTAACAAACTAGTATAAAATATTCTAAATATTATTAAGCTATTAAAAATATATTGACACTTTATTGAAATTCCTTTCTATAAATTAAGCTTAGAATTTTCTGAAATATTCAATCAAATTTATCCAAATTTATATAAATAAAAGTAAACTAACATTTTGTATAATAAATAATAAGAAAATTATACGTTACCTTATATTTGGTGATACATTTACAAGCGAAATTCAAACCTTTTAACATTCTTAACACAAGCGACATTTTCACGGACACGAATACAAATGAAAATAAAAAAAATAGCGTCGTTTTAGAATAAAAGCAAAGGATAATCCCACCAATTTGAAGCGCATGCCAAGTGACAAGCTATTTTCTCTCTCTGAATTTTACAGTAAAATTTACTGTAATCTTCGTTGTTCATCCAAACACTTTTGAAAGGTATGCCTTGGAGGATTAACTCACGTCGAGGAAGTCTCTACTTACTATTAAACTGTATTTACTTCTTATATCACAGATCTCCAAAAACTTATTGGTAGAAGAGTAGTACTATTATACCAAATACTGATTTGTAGATAATGTAATAATACTATTGCACAAAATACTTTTTGGTAGATATGAGTTAATATTTTTTTTATTTTCATCGTTTATATTTAGTTCTTTTAATGAAAATTTAACTTCAATTTATTATTTTTGATTCGATTTTTATTTAATGCAAAAAGTAGTTTGAAGTTTTTTTCAATTATATTTTCTACTTTTGTTCTATAATTATCTCAGCATTTTCTTTTATTTTTTTTTTCGGAGATGTTCTACCAAATACATTAATATTTATTTCATAATAATTTGCTGTATTCTTAGAAAGATGAAAAAAGCTACATACAACAAAGTATTTGTGAAGCATCACTACCAGAAAATTAATGAAAACTAAATTACGAAACATAACAATTCTCGACAAGAAAGAATAATAAATCGGTTTTTCGTAAAAAGGAGGATTATAGCCCATTCATACTAAACGATATAGATGATTTCAAATAATTACAAATAATAAATTACTTACAATAATAGATTATTTAATGGACTTGAATATCGCAGTAAGTAACCTACTGGTACTACAGTACTCTTAAAATAGGAAGTTCCCAAGTTGAACCCAATCCAGTGTTGAATAACGGTTCTTTATTTGACGATTTTCTTTATCCAAATGTATCCGAAAAGGTTATTTGCAAATTATTGGGATTTTCTACTTTGCGATATCTAGATACAACTTACTATCTATAAATATTTGATGAGTATTCATGTCTTATGTAATCATTAATCTCTAATGCTGTACAAAATACCAGATAGAAGAGAAACGTTATTCTCTCAAAGGTTTGATGGGCATATCGGAAACGACGTCAAGCTTTCATGGAAGTGCTTTTGGTTTTCTCCCCAGCATGCCTAACTCGCTGTCTGAAAAGTGTTCCCAAATGGTATATATTCTTGGAATCACAAGACAAATCCTCCTTGCTTAAAAGAAACTTATAATGTCTTCCAGGAGTACTGGTTGTCTAGGGCGTTGTCCTCATAGTTGGACGACTTCACCAAAAATCTGATGTGTTCACTGAAGATAGCTGGAGCACGTCAAAGTGGTTGTCGTCGTAATGTCCTTCCCATTGAATAATACCTCTGAGGGTTGCAAGTTAAGTATAGGTGGATCATCTGCTTGGTCCCTACTTCTAAATGTGATGCAGATTTCTACCTATTAGCTGCCATCTAAATAATAGATTCCAACACAGGGCTAAGTTCAGTGAAGTATGATGATGCTCACTCACAATAGTTTTTAGTTGTTAAAATTTTCATGTGGCACCAAAATTCCCGATGCCAAAGCAACAACACATCAGAATTTCATGGTACTTGGCGAAAGTTAGAAAATGTAGTGATGGACTTACCCATTGGTAACTAGTAATTGACTGTCGTATCTTTCCTTTCCAGGAATATTGAATACGTGAAAGAACCACTATTTTTTGCCTTTAAAGAAGTGGTACCAAAAAGTAACTCTTTCTCGCTTATTTAATCTAATTAAGAAATAAAATTAAGTTTAACGCACCTGAAAAAGTATTTGTCTTTAAAATAGTGTCTACTTGATGAATTATGAAAATTCTATGTATAATAAAGAATTAAATATTTCATCCATATCATGTTGACAAGATACGTCCTGTGTGCTGTCATTTAGTATGTGGTAATGGATTGCAAATAACTATATATTAATAATTATAAATATAAATTTTGCTTCTTTTTGAGATTGGTATTTCATTTAATCTTAATTATTAAATCCGAGACGACTACTCTCAAAAGGACTTTGTAAATTAAGTTTTCATAGGGCTCAATCTAATTCAATAGATGTTTTATAAAAAGTATTCAGTGGTGTCTTTACTTTACAAAACACCATTGGTGGTCAGTCCACTGGTGTTTGAAAAGTAAATGATGACAGCTTAAATACCGACTTAGGCTTTTAAACAAGATTCAAAACCATGGGAAAACTCAACAGAAGAAAACTTGTGTCCTACAGATGTCAATTGTTACTTACATTGTTTTTGTTAAAGCTTATTTCCGTAACATCAAATGTATTTAGACAGGGTGTTGCCTGTAAATTTAAAAAATTGCATTTTTTAATTTTTATTAATTTTTTAAGCAGTAGTTGATGGATTCCAAAATGGTTGTTACATCACTGGAAATGAGCAAGAGTTAGAATGCTAGAATGTTATTTAAAAAGAATACCACAATGGTAGTTAAAATACCTTTACAAAATAATACGGCTACCACCTAAACAAAGCTTAGCATTTGAACCATTGTGTGACATTATTCAAATCCTGTCACTATCCATAAAAAAGGGAAATATACTTTTGGTTTTTCAGTCCAGTCCGGTGAACCTGGGTTCAACTTCCTGTTTTACAAATTGATGTTGATCTACATGTGCTGTTTCCGATCTTGTCTACAGTTGCTTCTTTGCACTTGCTAACGGTTTTCTCCAGATCACCACCAAGAAAAAGAAAATCGTCAGAAACCTTTTATGTTATCATAAAACGAATTGATGTCCAAATTGCAATTCAATCATTAAATTATGTCAAAAACATATTTAATGGTTAGATTACATCATTGCAATGTACCTCCAACTGTTTGTATTTCTGCTTATCTAAAGTCACTAAATGTAATCTACCATTCACCATTTTGTTCCAACGTCATGAGAATAATTTTTCATAAACCTCAAAGAACTTTCATTGTCCCGTTTCTTCTAGACAGAGTCGAATACGATACGTTCCGTACATGATATAATGTATTTTATTATCAATTTCAACGGCTTTATAAAAGTGGAGAAGAAATTAAAAGCTTTTTGCTGTATCGATAGATACAGAAATTCGTATTTCCTTTCTGGTTCTGAAGGAATAAGTCAAGCCCCAGTTTCCTAATCACGTGACTCATAATCTGAAAAAGGATCCGGCGAATTAATCTGTATCTAAAAGAAGTTGAGAACTTAAGATAATGATTCCTTTAACAAAAAACCTTTGCGAAAGAAAGAGAATAAAAGAACACAATTCTAAATGAACAAATGATCTGACTTTTTATTGGCTCAGAAGTTGAGTAATTAAAATGTTCTGCGAATAAGTGGTCAGTGGAAAAGTTCTTTTGGAATTAAGCTTATTGTGCAACTTAAATTATCCTAAAATCAAAAAAATAAAAGAAATTTTAAGTCGCAATTAAAAATTCAATTTGGAAGTTCAATTATAATAAGATACATATGTCTTCGATTTTAAATAGTTCGAATTGGTGCTTTAGAATATATATTCTGAAAATTAGAATATCGTTTTCTTTTTAAAAAAAAATGCATTTTAAGGGATTATTAAAATTGTTAACGTAGCTTAGGTATTTTTTTCCAATTTTTGATTATAACGTCGAATTAATTATTACAATATGCTTTTAGGTGACTACTTCTATTCATTAAAGCCATTAATCACTGCTGACTGCCTTGAAATTTTAAATTATGATCAATGGACGCGGTCACTATCTGAGCCAGCATTTCCTCTGGATTGGAGAGGCATATCTTTCTCTATAGAACTTTGAATTCATAGTTCCTCTAAATACGACTATCTTTCGGTTGAGTGAAGTATCGAACCTGTTACCTTATGGCCACGAGAACGGTGGTAGGTTAACGTAACTGAAATAGTTCTTTTCCGTTTGATTTAAATTAGGTTAGATTGTATTACATTTTTATTCTATTACCTATTTTTATCGACTGAAACTACTAAACACAGCAATTGTCTTGTAATTTTAAGTCATTCACCTGAACTGGCATCTGCCTATTCATCAGGTCTGGAATACGAGAACGCTATATTTCCCCACGATGCTAACGCTGTTGAATTTATGTAATCTAAACCTCAAAAATCTATTAACTTCTCATAGTAAAATAGTTTTTTATAGATTAAGAAGAATATTTATTACAAATTTTTTTATAGATTACTTGCTTCTAAGATATCTTGTTATTCATGTTTTCTTCAGTCAAATTGTACACGATAACAATAGGATCTCGTTTAGTTGCCATGATTTCCACTGGAAAAACGTTAAAAGTGAGTCATCACTGGAAAAACGAAAAAAAGTAAGAAAGAAAAATTAAAACCCATTTTTCAACATTGGTTTCCATGGTTACAGACGCTATTATAGAAATATGACACAAAAATACTTTTTTGGTATAGTCAAGTATGAATAGAAATGCATTAGAGGAATGTATTTATTATACTTCGTTGAAAATTTTTATATTTCGCGAAATCTATTCTCGTAATGGAAGTGCAGTATTCATATCGAAACGTTTTAAAGATGTTCTCCACAAACAGGAAAAGTAGCACATTTCGAAAAAAAATTTTTATGAGAACAATAATTTAAAAAAGAACTTTCAGAAATTTAAGAAATCATAAGACAATTGTTTATGTTTCTCCTTGCATAGCAGGATGATGGAAAAAAAATCATTGATTTCATGTTCAAAAGGTAATGGATTCGATACTCAACCCAGTAGAAAACTGTGCTGAAGAAACCTATTCAGATTAAAAACATTTCTTTTGGAACCAATGCTCCTCCGCTAATGTTGGTAAGAACTTACCATGTCGCACTTATCACATGACCATTGTTCAAGATGATACATGCGTTCTGTTTGTTTATCACCCTATGATCTTTTTTTGCATACAAGAGCCAAATAGACCCGGAATTACAGTTTAAAGTGTATTGCGAACATTACAAATATCCACACCCGAGGTTGGAATCAAACTCATGAACTGCTAAACCGAAGGCCCGATTCAAAATGCCAAGACGCAAAGCTGAGTTCATTGTAATTAAGTATATAAATGCTTTATATGTTTTCTAGAAAAGGGAATAAATTTCGCTGAATTATTCATAAAAATGTATAATTTTAAATAATCATAAACTTAATAAAAATATATCCATCATTTGGACACGTGGTCGCATGTTGGAGATATGGTTGGGATCTCCATCCTTCGACTGCTCGTGCAACTTTCTCGCACCCCTTGGATTTACAATGGATACCCTCTCATGTCGATATCCAAGGGTATGTCTTAGCTAAAAGGGTTACTGTTAGTCCTTCTCCAGCTGATGCTGTTCTCACCCACTCTTAAGTGCATCTGTTGGGGGGGGGGTGTTGGTGATGCCATTGCTTTTAAAGGCTCTAAAGCTGTCCAGGTTACATATTCTGGATTTGCTTGCGGTCATTTACATGGCCTTAAATTTGATGTTAAACGTAAGCTCTATCCTCCTGTTGTAAATACGGTGTCGACAGGCTAATCCCCAACACTTTCTTTTGTGTCTGGGATTTAATAAGGAAGATTTCTTTGCGAACACCCTGTTGTTTCTTGATTTTGTAAGGAATGATTGGCTCATTGATCTAATGTAGCAATACTCCACCAGATGGAATCAGAAACAAAAATAACACGTCTGACTTGGACACCCAGTCACGTGAACTGGACCGAAAGTCAGTGGAGTCTTTTTTTTCATTTGATAATTTTCAATTTGTCTTGCAGTGATATTAAGCATGCTTAAGAATGGTAAGTAGAAAACAATCTATACCCTCCGTATAACGTTTAACACCGCATTGTGGGTTGCCTAAGGCAGGTAATTGCACAGTGACACTTTAATATCCATCGTGCAATTACCTCCCTGGAAAATTTTCTATAGATAGTGGGCCGTATTCACCTGTCACAAGAGAGGATACACTGGAAACTCCCAAGCTTCCACCTCGACAGACGTGGATGCAAAAAGCAGAAGAACATCCTTCTCTCGTTGTTCAGAAATGGTTGGGATCAAATACGAAATCTTTTGATCTAAATAGCTATGTCCTACTACTAGACCACAGTGAACCCTTCCTTCTAAATTTCAAAAAATGACTCATTTGCTGGATTAGCGTCCTTGCATTGAGAGGAGTATCATTAGTGGTATGTACCGATCCTGATCAATCGCCTCATGAAACACTCAATACTCTAAAACCCAGGGATCATACTGGTTCTTGCTAATTTTTGGCATGCTAAGGAAATTGCCATTCTTTCATCTTTGCAGCTTGTATTCATTTTACTTGCATATAATGATACATGTATTACACCCTCTCTATTCATCTCCCAAATTTGATTTAATATCTTGAAGAAGAAACTTCAATTCAAACGCCATGGCTCACATGTTCCCCAAATCTTAATCCTAATGAACATGAATGAGACTCTCTCAGGTGAAGTAACGCTGATTTCCAGTCTTCTTTTCCCATATAGAGATCTATATTGGCTTGGAGCTGCTTTTGACAGGATCAAAATATATTGCTACCCTTGTAGCTTATTGTTAACACTATAAGCAGAATAAGGCATATCACTGTGAAACCGTTATTCAGGCTGATCATACTCATAATTTTGTATTTTATTTGTATATTTGAAGTCAAATGATTTTGTGCTCTTATATTGATATTATAAAACAAAAATAATTAATAAGTTTTTAGTTTTTAATTTAAAAATGGTAAAATATATATTATCATCAAATTCGTCTTTTCATTTGCATACTTTTCTTCATCATTCAATATGTCATTTGTGCTCAATTTTAGAAAACCAATTTTGTTGCTCGTTTTTGAAAAACATTAATATACTAATTAATAGCTTCGTTATTATTGTTATCTTACTCATAAGAAGAATTTCTAGTCTTACAAATATATAGCCTCAACTTTCTGTAAGAAAAAAATTGAGCATAGTCTTTAAAAAACTGAACACTAAGAAACGATAACAAAATCGATTCCTCAATTTCGTGATTAAACTGTAACCGTAGTAATGTCACGATTCCTGTCAATCTAGAACTAGTTTTTCAAAAAGTAAAATGGAAGTTATCCTTCACATCAGAGTCAATTATGGCGATCGGAAACAATTACTTTTAATGCTTTCAGATGTCTTTATCTTGCCTGTTTCTTCGAATATTTTTATTCGTATAAAGACAGGTAAAAAAAAAATTCCTAGAACTTGTGGTTGAAAAAAAAAACGTTCTTTTCACCACAATTTTTAACATTTATTTTGTAAAGGAGAAAAAAATCTTTTTTTTTATTTATTCTTTATCATTTTTTCCAAACAAAAGGAGAAAGATCTAAAAAATTGAATGAAAAAACTTTCAGTATCGTTTTTTTTTTAAATATGTTTCACGAAACGAATAAAAAACTTAATGATAAAACGAATAATTAAAGCAAACGACTTCAGGTCAAGAAATACAAAAAAAAAAGAAAGAAAGAAAGAAATTTTTGGAGTTATATTTAGATTAATTGTTAAAATATCTTTCGATTTTATCTAAAAAAACATTCATTTAAAAACAGCTCTTAAAAAGTAAACTTGCGTCTAATAAATTAAACAATCCTGAAAAAATTCTCAGTATGCTATAAATCAAAAGTTGATAAATGTTTGTTTCCTTGGCTTTTATAAATATTTTGTGGTGAAAATTAGCTTTCAGTTACTAAATTATTTTTATAAATTTGAATTAAATTCACCATACATAATTAAGTTATGTAATCGTGATTTTTGAAGTCGAAGGTCTTCTTTTAACAGCACAGTTCTCGAACAAGAGATGCATACATTGCGTTTCTGCTATGTACTTAACGAACCCCTGGCGTATTGGTTATTAGAGAGGCGTACTCGGGAATTTACTACCAGACAGAGGAATGAAATTCACAAATACTATACACTTCAATTAAAATGAAGATATTAGTCTAACAAAATTGATACGAGATTCATGAAAATTGTATTTTATTAGAAACTTACTTTTGGAAAGAATTCTATGTGTAGAAATTTTTCAATATATATATTGTTACGATTTTTTTCATGCCAATGAGAATGTGATGGTCAGGAAATAAAAAAAAATTTAGTTTTCTTCTAATCAAACATTTTATTTGCAGTTCTTTCTGTCACAATGGTTATAATTACTTGAGCTTGAACCTTTTACACAAGCTTAAAATAAAAAAAATTATATAGTTTCAATGATACAGAATTAAAACAGCAATTTTCAGAGCTAAGGACTCAAGGATCAAACTGACTACTCACTTAACTTGACAGCCGATTTTTTTTATGGAATCTAAGATCTTAAAGCGATATTTTATACCTCTTTGGTTGGTCTTATAAATTTCCTGAACATTCCTATAGTAAGAATAACGTAACTCGGCTCCTGTTGTTCCTATAGGCTCAAAATTTCAAAAGTCTTTATTTTTATTGCCAAAACTAATATCACCAAAATTTACGTCAAATCTCTATCTTTTCTTAACTGAATTTGTGAAAGTCAAGGCACCTCTGCTAAAGCATTTTGTATCAAGCTCCAAATCCAAAATAACGTAGTTCCATCTCTTAGGATCTCCCATTTGTGTGTGAATTCAAATGGGCCAAATTTCGCCATGCTATGGAGCTAAAGGGTAATTCTTTACCCTTTACGTAGAGTACCTAAAGTGGTCAATTGAATAAGGGTATGGGCATCATATTCATATACGATATAATGCATCGTTTTCCTATGGCATTTTCTATAGACAGAGTCTTGTTGAAAAATTCATTTCGTATGGAATTGTTTTCTGAAACAGCAGTGCCTAGTGATGAATCCCACGATTGCTTGTATCTTTCTTCTTGGGCATCTAAGAATTTCAGAAGCTATTTTCTCTCGCAGATGACTTATAAATCATATTTTAAGCGTTCGTTAGCATGTCCAGAAGATCCCAGCCGGGCTTTATTCATCTTCTGTTTTTCCATTTAAAAATAGCTCCTTTAATAGTTCTTAAACTGATGTCACAAATAGGCTTTGCACTAATTGGATAAGATTGGTTGGATTTTATGGCGCAAGGTCTAAAAAGGACAAGTTGCATAATTGGATAAGAAGACGATTTCCGTTTCACAAGCTCGTCAAGTATTTTCTATATCTACGTGTCCTGGCACTGAGATAAGAATTAATTTATGTTTAGTTGCTAATTCATTTAGAAGTTTCCTACATTCCAAATCAATTTTAGAATTAATTTATAATGAGCTAATTTCAAATAAGGTTGTCATTTAAAATAAAAATTCGCTTACCCTGATACCTTTTCTTAAATATACCCAGAGATACTTATCACATGTTCTTCGACCTGAAATGCAGTGACATATCTCCTTAGTTCTCTTAAGAGGTTAACTTTGGCTTACATGTGTGTGTGTGTGCCATAGTCCTGAGAGGTTTCTTTTTTTGATACATCTGTGAACCACATCAGATCACCGATATCTTAAGTGGTCTGGTTGGAGCAGGGGTCATAGCATCTGTCATCCCTGTCTTTGTAGCCTCCATAGCCCTTTCCTCACAGTTCTTTGATCAGCCGCATCATCAGATCACATAGGCATAAGTTAGGGTAAGTTTGACATTACAGTGTACATCCAAAACATAATTCTTGGCTGTAAGCCCCAGTTTTTACCAAGCATATGTCTGCACATCATGGCGCACTTTTCGCTTGATTAATTTTGTTATCAACATGTTTACTCTAAATAAGCTTTTGACCAAAAAATATATTCAAATAATTTACTTCAGAGACAGTTTTGAATTGAAATTTCAAAAGTTCTGGAACAAAAAAAAAATCTTTTTTTTTCCTTTTGAGATTAAAAGTATAAGATTAATCTTCTGGAGACTGACCTTCATATCTCACGCTTTACACCAGTTGCTAACATACTGTGATGGATTTTGCATCAATTGATAAGATATGTTAAATTCTTTACCAAGGATTCTATGACAATGTTATCTACATAGCTTTGAGTTTAGTAACCTATATTATTCAAATGAGCTATGAGGCTGTTTACTACTGGGTTCCAAAGTAATGGTAATAAAACACCTCCTTGAGAACAGCCTCTAGTGGTCTTTTTTTCTTTCAAATAATTCTCGATAGATGTTCAGTTGGATAATTCTATCCAGAAACTGGGTCTAAATCAATTTATACAAAATATGGCTTATGTTGCTTAAAGTCTCAAGGATGGATATATGTGAAATTTCATCAAAAGCTCCCTGAAAGTTCAGAAAAGTAGCCTTAGAAATTTCCTTCTTATTCGGAGTTTTAGAAACAAACTGATGTAAAGCCGTTTCTGTCCATGGATTTACCAAGTTGATTGGCAAATTGTAGGTTATGCAGGGGACAATTATTTCCCAAGTAATCCCAGACATGCCTATCAATAATTTTCTCCATAATTTTAAGGAAGATTGAATAGATAAATCTGAAAGACAGTACGCTCATATTTATTT
This sequence comes from Latrodectus geometricus, assembly GCA_026290005.1. Taxonomy (NCBI): domain Eukaryota; kingdom Metazoa; phylum Arthropoda; class Arachnida; order Araneae; family Theridiidae; genus Latrodectus; species Latrodectus geometricus. Next base: position 87,577 of record JAPDSC010140931.1, read on the forward strand.
TAACTAGGTTTAGAAATGAAAACAATCCTAGCCTTTTAAATTATCTTAGATTTCACAGACTTGTTTTTCAGTTCTGGAAAGCTGTATTTCCACATAATAAGCATTGTTTAAACAATATTTCACAAACAGAAAGTAAACAACACACTAAAACACGTAATTAAATAATTATAAGACATTCATAAATAAATAATTTAACCATTTACATTTTTCATGTATATATAAATACACACAAGTGTATATATAAAATATATCAAAGTGAGTGTGTGAATGTCATCACTTCTAAGTGCGATTTGAAGAATGAACTCACTTTTCTTTCAAACGTTTCAAACAAACTACGGGAGAATAAAGTCAATCTATTTCTGCTTAGTATTCATCAAAACTAAATTTATTCAAACAACTGTATAATCAGAATTAAAAACTGAATTATTATCATTTATTTGGAACATTAAGTGCATGCAAATAAATGTTCTTTTGAATCGAGCAGAGCTACTGATGCTGCTAAAAAAATATTCGTCAATAATTGTCATTTGTTATTCTCATGCATGTATTGATTACAATTATTTGATTGATATAAACTTTGCGTATAAATCCACAAAACTTAAATGGATTCTTGTCCCGTGAATAAGGTGGCCAATATAGTGCATCAGGATGGTTGTTCGGGTAAAGCATTAACTCGGATTCCAAACACACTGTTAATGGTGTCAAACACCTGTCTGCTTTATGCGGAGGGGTATCATCTTGCATGAAGCAATATTCCCACGTCTTCATAATTATCACCACATAATTTTCGACAATGAATACACGGTTAATGAGGGTCGCTATAGTAACAAGGGCTCTCTATTTAAAAGGGTATAAAGAGTGTTATGAATTGGAGGTATTTAGAGTATTACTCTTTAAATAATTCTCAAAGCGCTTAGAAAAATGAAGTTGGTGCCCTTCTTAACAGCGAGTGAAAGATTAATTACACTGTTGTTACAATTATTGCTGTTTCATAATGTTAACTGTTATTGTTTTTATAACAGCATGAAATTAATTACATATTTCATTTATAGGTTATGGCAATATTGCCCCAAGAACTGCATCCGGAAAGATTGCAACCATATTCTACGCAATCATAGGAATTCCACTTATGCTTCTTTATCTCACTAATATCGGCGATATCTTGGCGAAAGCTTTCCGGTACTTGTACAGCAGGGCCTGCGCATGTACTGGAGACAGTAGCAATGGCCAAGGTCACGAATCACGGAGACGTCGCCACCTGGCCGATAACTATCGAGTTCAGCACGTGGTGGGAAATGCTTCTTCTTCAACGGGAAGATTCGGATTGGAAATTGATGACAAGTACCACTTGAGCGTTCCCCCACCACCTCCACCACCACTGTCCCATATCATAGAAGATGAGGTTGGTATTTTACTTATTTATTTAATTATTTTTAAAATGTAAAATTGAGAATACTTAAGAAAATGTTATAATTTCCTTTTATTTCAGAAACAAATACGGTATTAACCAAAATTCTGGATTTTATTTACTTTACTTTTTCAAGACTTCTTTTCATATGGGCTCTCGTACCACTGAATTTAGTTTAGTTTAGAAGATAAATTATTCAACAGGAAAATGTGCATGATACTTGGCAAACTTAAAATAATTTCTAATTTTAGACCACGATTTTCGAATTTTTTTCTTAACATTATGAAAAATTAAATGAATGCTTCATATCATATACAGTTATTTTTCTGCAAGTAAAATCTAAAACTTTTCTTTTTTCCATCCAATATTAATTCATGTAACAATATTTATAAAGGCATGATATTAGAGCAGCCGTGGTAGCTCAGTCGAGAGGGCGTCGTTCTAGCTTTTTAAAGGAAGTCAGTTTGATCCTGGGATCGTCTAAAATCCATCGTGTTCATTAATGGTGACTAAGCCACGTTAAATTTATCGAGGTCTCAAAGGGCCCAATAAAATTCAATACCTTTAGTGGCGGATTACCAAGGTTTAAGAACTTCTACTGGTTCTCTACTTCGAGAAGATGATCCACCACAAGCACTGTAGTGCTGCCATCTAGTGTCATCTGAACGAGCAAGAAATGAACTCTTCAGACTTGACCAGGAACTGTACTCTCTGGTAGGAGCAGCAAATGTCAGAATTGAACTTGACTGGATTTGCAGTTGGAATAAAATACTAAATAAATAATAGCAAAAGTGCCTTAGCTCCCAAATACTTGTGTACAAAGACAAAAAACACGGTATTAATTTTATGAGGTTCTTTTAGAAAGTAGGTTTAACTTTATTTATGATTCCAAGAGTTTTTTCGATTTTGTCACATAGAATTTGCTTTTATTTTATGCATTTTTCTCAATACATAAGATATGGTCAAGATACACGAACATTGATGTTTATAATACTACATTCTATTTAACTTAGTGCGACGTTTATGTTACTATAACTTTTTTTTTTCCAAAAGTTACGACACCGATCTGCCAGCAGAAGGATTAATGCTCTGTGTCCTTCAGTTAAACAGTTTCTGGCTTCAAATCCCAACTGAAGCATTGATGTTTGCAGTAATTTGGTATCTACTTTCAAGTGGCTTAAATGGCCGTCATGTTTAAAAACTGACGACTGAAGGACAAAAAAACCAAACCAGCAATTACTCTCATCGTTTTTGTACTGTGGGAAAATGGCTCAGCCGCTTCATGCTGCTTCCCGTTAAGACTAGCAGAATGAAGCATTACTTGCCGTGGGTAGTGATTGGGAGGGTGACCACATTCTCCCTTACTGGATTGCTGGAGCTCGGTGGGTTGGATTCACATAAATGTGTGACATCTATAGTCCTTTCCCTGATGTAGCGAGTATGTGGAGAAGCGAGTGCCATGTCATGTGTGACATCGTCACTTGACCCTTTTTCAGAATTACGAGGCGCTTGGTGATGGGCGAGTGTTCTAAACCTGTTAACCTTAAGTTACAGTCCGGTGTTCGGCTGTACCGCTATCTAAGTATGTATTGTAGGAGAGAAAGAGAACAAAAATAACCAATTATGGATTTCAACAAATTTTTTCATAAAGCAATGTTTATCTTAGTGTGTGGTTGCCTTGGATGTTTCTTTTGACCTAATGTATCATGTGTCTTTTTTGTATCTTCTAGGTTAGAATCGAGCCTATACCAGAAGAGATGTACCGCGACGATGAATATAACGGCAAGACAAGGGTGTCTGTACCCATCACGCTGTGTATGGTGATTCTGGTGGGGTACATTTCCGGAGGAGCAGTCCTCTTCTCCCTCTGGGAAGGATGGGGATTCTTGGATGGTTCCTACTTCTGCTTCGTCACTCTCAGTACAATCGGTATGAATAACTTTTTTCCCTTTTCTGTACTGAAATTTTCCTGGCTGGTTAAATTTAATCAGTTCAAAAATAAAGATGAAAGAATCTCTACAAAGATTGGTCACTTTCAGCCAAATTATCTATAAGAAATTGTAATCTACGATATTACTTTGATATGTTTTTGGTATACTATTCCATTATACCCCCTCAATCGATCATCGAAGCGATTGCTAAGCACTTTCCGTCAGAAATAAACTTTGGCATTAAAATAAGTTTTGCCAATAAATGGTAATTATTTAATTTATAAAATCTAAATAAAATATTTGTTCTATTGTTTACTAGTTTCTAAAAATGTAAACTTTTTTAAACAATACACTACGCAACTATTTACGACAGTCATTGCAATTTATTTATTTCTCTTTACAATGATTATCATATGGGGGTATAAAGGAATTGTAACTTTTTTTTTATTTCTAATAAAAAAAAAATTATAAATGAGGATATTTTGCAGATTCAATGCAATATGAGGTAGTGATTTATTTCGACCCCCTACAAAAATATATACTTCGTGCCGGTTTTATTAACATTTATATATGTTGCTAAAAACTGTATTGCTGTTAACATAGATTATTTTTGCTAAGTAGAATGTAATCAGATGGATGACTTTTAAATTTATCGAAGATTAAAGCAACTAGCTTTACCATAGTAAACTCTTCTGATCTTTCAAGTTGAATCTTATAAAATTTAAAAGGATATTGACAAAAAGAAATATTTATTATTTTTTCCCAGTTATATTTTCTCGAACAATATACAGTTTTCTAACTTTTCCGTATATTTTTTTGTAACGAAAATGTCAAACGCTTTGCTTGAATAGTGTTTCGCTGTATCATGTAGAGTATTTGTTCAGAAGTAAATTTTTCAATACAAGACTACTACGAAGGAGTGTTATAACGATTTTAATATTTTGTTTACTAGCATACTACAGACCACTAACGCCAATTTTAGATTACCTTGATTTATTGTAACTTTTAAGCTTCTTCACATTTCAATGAAAACATAGTCTTATAAACAATTCTAAAAGAAGAATATTTTAATGTTTTCAAACATTTTCAATTCAAACTTTCCTAAATTTTTTTAAAAACAAAATATCTGCAATTTTATTATTTTGTTTTATAGAGTTGAGAACATAAAACTGCTGTCAGTTGAAATTCAATAAAATTCCAAAATTAAAACTACGTGTAGTTTGTTTATATATTCCTTTCATTTTTTAATTGCCAAAAATCAACTAATTTAACTTATTTTGTGGAAAAGACATATCAATGGTTATTTCTAAAAGTCAATGGAATTCCATCATTGAATATCTGAGAAATTTTGTAATGTATTCCTTTTTTTTTCTAAGATAAAATTTAATGTAATTTGAATTAATTCTTCAGTCTTTAATTAAATAAATAATGGTATCAATTAGAATCAATTGAAATTCCATAAATTCATCAATAGAATTACATTAATTTCCTCACTGGAATTCAATGAAATTTATTTCCTGTATTTTTTCATTGTCAACTTTAATATCATTTGAGTTAATTTTATAGTTGACATTCCTGTCTCTAAATTGGAAGATCCAGGTGGTGCTTCCATCTATGAGCGAAAATCGTACTTCCACCCTCGTGAGGGTGTTCGGTCAAAATCGGAAGACGCTCTTTCTCACTTCATTCGCCCAGTCCCTGACGGGTTTTGTAGTTTACACAGTTTTCTGCTTTGAGACACGTGACCAGTACATACCTTCAATAAAATATCTTCCTGGAAAGTAATTTATGCAGTTGACAATAAAATGTCCTACATCCTAAAGGCATAAGCAGTCCACCTAGGATGTCATAGTTTGTAGTATTGGCATAAGGAAAAACATATTCCTGATAAACTTTACATCAGACGTTAATAGAACATTGATTATTGTCTTGACCCATGATTTTGTTGCTCGTGTTTCTATCGATTTGGCGAATTTTTCAAATTCGTACGCGATAAGGAAATGGAAGCCTCGTTTTAAGCCAAGTTAATCATATTGAAAATGATTTTATTACTAAAAATTATTATTTTCTGCTGAATGCATTATCGAGGTGCTGCATCTTTATTTTGTAAAAATGTAACTGTACAGAAACACTTTTCATATTATAAATGTTCACTCTTAGAATAAAACAGCCTATTTTTGCCGATTAAAACCGCCAAACACAAACAATAGCCTCGAGAATTGATCCGAAAATCGAGCCAAAGTATAGCGACGAAGTTCACACCAAAATCTAATCTGATCTGTCTTAAATAATCTGACATAAGATTTTACTAGTTTAGTTTAAAAAATTTATTAATAAATTAACAGACACATTTATTTAAATATAATATAACAACATTTTATTAAAGATTGATCTTAATTTTTATTTACAATTTTACAATAAATTTTTATTCGATTGATTTTCTTCAAATTAATTGATTTTTTACAACCAGATTGTTTGAAACTCACATTTTAAAATTGTGCATTCTCTGTCTATGAAAATAGCTCTTTAAAATGTCTGGCGGTTGCTATAGTAACAAGAGATGTCCGCTTGAAATGGGGATTATGGATGTTATGAATTAGCAGTATTTAATTTTGTACTTCATTCTATTTTTAAGACATTCTGTAAGCCTAAGTTGAGCATTTCTTTTGGGTCCTCCGGCCGAAAATGGAACATGTCTTGTTTCCATAGCAATCGACAAACTAGCGAGAGTTATTCGCATGGTAGATAGGCAGTAATCTAATTTATTCTATTGTCGAAGGGTAGATTTCTTTTGTTTACTGTAACATTGATGTTCTATTCTTTTGCAGGGTTCGGTGACCTGGTTCCTGGTGACTCCGTGATTTCGGATGGCGGTTCCCAAGAAAAGTTGGTCATGTGCTCCCTGTACCTTTTGTTCGGTATGGCGCTCATCGCCATGTGCTTTAATCTCATGCAAGAAGAAGTTATCCACAAAGTGCGCTCTTGCGGCCGAAGGATCGGTATCATCAAGGACCAAGAAGATGACGACGACATGGGATGAGAGAATCTTCACCCCTACACCCGCGCAAAAGGTTGAAATTGGTCAGCTCTCTCGGAAGGAGAGTCGTCACGTGATCCGGAAAGGAGAAGGGGACGTTGCCAAGGGAGCCTACATAATTTCAGTTGAAATAAAGAAATACTCGAATACTCGTTTAGGACACTTTTATACTTTTTAAGAAAATTTACCATCAGTATTATGATTTTACAATTTAAATAACGCGCTGCCAAGCGAGGGAAAAGTTCGAAGCTGTACCAGAGGAAATTTTGGTGGAAATTAAATTTGGGTGGAGAGTAATTTGGATTTGCTTCTGGCTCTTCTCAGTGAAATGGTGAATTCGAAATAATTTGTGAACTGCCGTTTACAAAATGTTCTTTATATATACCAAAGAACTGGTTTGCTGGAGCTGGAACTGGTCCAAATAATAACTATCTAAAGAAATAATGTTTACATGATGTATTATGTTTACATGATGTATTCATTGCTTCCTTTTTGTATTAGAAAGTATAAATGTAGCGAAACACAAACACTTTAATCTATTCATTCTAATATTGTTTAGTCATTTATTTATAATTTTGATAAGCAGATGCAGTACATTAACAAGTAATTTAATTAAGTTTAAACTTCACACAAACAATTCTTGATTGTAAGCCTATTAATTATGAAACACGTCCTCACACACACCCATAAATAATATTTATAATTAATATATAAACCCTAAAACTGCATATTGTAAAAGAATTCATGTCCTGCATTTATTTAAAAAAAAATCATATAGTTAATACACAAAACTGAAGTCAATTTTTTGTTGATATTAATTTTTACTGATAATAATAAAATTGAGATAAATTTTGACATTATAAACAATTATTTTAAAAATAAATTAATTCTCAATCCACTTTGTCAAACGTTAACGATTTAACGAGCAAAAACAGCATATATTTTACAATAGTACAGTTTAACATATTAAATGACATTTCTGTTCTTTACTATAGCAACATTAGTTAGGATAACATGGATTTCATTAGTATCTAGTGATAATAATTTAGCAATTTTACAATTCTATTTTATTAGATATTTTGAAATTTCTTCATTTCCATATAATATGAGAATCAATGATATTTAATATATATCCATAATTAATTGCATTACCTATGTTATTTAGAAATTTTTTTTTTTACTCTAACCATTAAAATTAAACAATCTTTGAGTTAAGGAAAGTAGGAACTTTTTAAAACATTGCTTCACGAAAACAATAACTAATAAAAAATAAAGTTTTTTTTTAAGTGATTAAAATGATGAAAAATACACATATTTAAAATTGTAGGATCTATATGGTAATGGAAATGAAAAAAAAATTTAATAATTTAATGTTTTTTTATTAGAAAAGGAAAAAAATATTTTTTAAAACAGATTAAAATACCAAAATTATAATAAATGGAAATTGAATATAGTCAAACATAGCCATACATTTTCTACGTATAATTTTAAATTTTTCTTTAAGCCAATGTATGAAAAATAAGCAAATTCAGCTTTACGAATTCTAGCTTTATTTATTTTTAAAAGATATATGGAAAATAATTACAAGGCTTGCATTAATTTGTCAGAAAATTTCTTAAAATTCGTGATTTATTTTTTTTTAAAGATAAATAAAAAATTTTACATCCTAAATTCAATTGAAATGCAGTAAAATAATTAATGAGATTTTGGTAAAAAATTTTAATGCTAAATTAATTTTCCTAATAATTTATTTTGATAAAATTGTTTTCGCTTAAAACTTCTCAAATGATATTAATCATTAAATGATTTAAAAATTTATATACGATTCGGTCAATGGCTGTATTTTCAAAAACTAACGAGAAAAATAAGTTATTTGAAAAGAAAGACATCTTTAAAAAAATGGTCGGACAATAATTCAATAAAATTAATTTCATTATAATATTATAAAATAATATCATTTATTAATCTTCAGGTACTCAAAACTATGTATAGTGTGTTAAAATTTATTTAAAAATTATTTATGTGAACAAACTTTATTATAATTTTAATAAAAGGGATTTTTCGTTTAAAAGTTGTATAGAAAACTTCACATAACTCAATATAGATATTCAGCAATAGGAGAAATTTACATTTGTTGTACGCTTAATAGAGTTCTAAACTTAAATTATTTTTATTTTTAATTCTTCAATGGAGCTATTATTATGTTTTGCTCACACTTTCATTAATACAAAATATTCAAGCTTGATTGATTCATGAAGAAACAATTTTTTTCTTTGACTTTCCATGTACCGTCATAAATCAGAAGTATTAAGAACTGACAAGTGGTTTCATTTTAAGTCATTCGAAATCAATAAATAATCAATCATATCAAAGAATAGCAAAGTTTGTTTGAGCGCAATTCATTTCCGAACATTTTACTAAAGACTTATAAAACTTCGGGCTTCACACCGCCGCTAGATGTCCTCACTAGTTGTCGATGAAAATAGAACATTTTTTTCTAAAAAATATATCTTACTTTACAAACAGTATTACAACCTCATTGAAGTAATTAATGCATACCAAAAGATTACAGTAAGGATTTAATTAAAAAAGAAATTTTCAATGTTCCCATGTTCGAAAAAATAGATTAATTAATGGAATGTTTTACGAACTGTAAAAATCAGACGATTTTCCTAGATTCGATCAGGTTTCAATGATCAGACGATTTTCCGAAGAACCAATGATCTTGAAGATGTGTTCGAATACTCTCGAAGACTTTACACTAATATATCGATATATGCACATCGATAAAACTGAAACTGAAGACATTTTCTGTTTGTAAGTGCTATTGTAATTCAAGCCACAATATTTTCAAGAAATGACTTGTAACTTTTCCGTGAAAGACAGAATTATCAGACTTTTTCTGTCACATTTTCAACGAATGAAGATACCTGTTCATTTCATGAAATGCGAAACTTTTGCATTTCTGATTATTGTTACTGTTCGTGAAATATTTGTAATGACATGAAATTTTATTTATTAATAAAATTTTATTAGCAATGTTCTTTATATTCTTGTTACTCTTGTATCATCATTATATCGAAACTGATAGCGGAAACAAGTGTTCTTTTATACTTTTACATATTAAAATATACAAATTTTCCGTTGAGATGACATTGAATACTACACAAATCGATAATAATCATAAAAATTGGATACGCAGTATTAGGATTACTTGCGTTAAATTTTTTCATAATTTGGATAAATTTTTATTTAAGTACAATAATAATTGTAATTTATTTCTAGTATTTATTTGATTCCATACAATTTGGCCAAATTTCATTTTGCAAAATTGAACATTTTTTCTATATGTTCAGTAAAATCAGAATTTTTTCTTGCATCTCCACTTTTTCACAACTTTACTTTATCTATATTAAATAAAAAGAATACATCATACATCCATTTCTAAAAACACAGCAAATTCAAAACGTTGTTTTAATGTTTTAGTAGAGGTAAATAGTTAACAAAACAAAAGCTAATTTTTGGGTTGTTGTTGCAAAATAATTATTTTAAATTTTTAGAAAAGGAGAATTTTTTAGAAAATGAAATTTTAAAATTAAATAAAATTTCAACTAAAATGTTTTATGAATTTATTGGCATTTAAAGAAATTGGTCCTTATTCATTAAGAACTTTCTTTAAGTATTGGGATTAATTTCTTTAAAAGTTAATAAATTCATAAATAAATATTCTAACTTCAAAAAGATTCAAATATTAGGTGAAAATTGCACTTTTGAGAAATAGGAAATATTTTTTTTTTTTCATAATGTATTAAGCCAAAAATAAAATATAATTTCAAGAACTCGTTTTCTTAAAAAAAATTTAAATGTCTTACCGTATATTTCCATAACCATATTTGATAGCAGTATAATAAGCAATATTTTTATCAATTATTATCATTATTTTAACCATGATTAAAAAATAGTTATTTCTAAGATGATAATTTTAAAACTAATGAAGAATTCTATTGAAAAATTGAAGTGCATTAATTTTCTTAAATAAAAAGAACTGTAGAAATAATTTGTGTGTCAATTCTTCATTAACTTCATAAAAACATTACAAATTTATTTTTTTTTTAGAAACAAGCCAGCCAAGCCTGCTAGTTTTCGCAAGCAATTGTTCCAGTGGCAAACATTTTTTTGGTGGGGGGGGGGGAGAAATTATGATTTGGAAAAATAACGATATTTACGTAGCTTTGTTTTACTTCTATTTTGCTCCAGCAATTAAATATCAGGTATAGATCAACCAAAAGCAAACCGAATGAGGTTCTGTTGACTTAAAAAATCCCTTTTCTTATAAAATTATTTAATATTGCAGCCAGGGCTCTTTTCTTACTGCATATCGGTTTTGCGACATATTGGGAAAACCGAAAGCACATTCGATACAGTCAGCAAAAAAACGACATTTCTACAAAGAAAAAAAAAATAAATAAAATAAAGAAAGAAAAAAGAAAACGTCATTAAATGAATTCAAATCAGCGTTTATTAAGGCTTAAATTTATTACCAACGCAATAATTAACGAAACGAAATATTATTAAACGAAATATTGCTTATGTTTTAAGTTAGTCAGAGATTATATAACGCCCTGATATAAATTTTATTCCACATTCCATGCCATCATATTTAATTCAACGTCAGAATAAAGATTTTATTAGTCTATAATATATAATTCTATGTAATTTTAATTACATAAAAGTTCGAATTTAATTTTACAAATTATTTTGTGTGAGTATATTTCAATACATGTTTGTAAGAGGGGGACGTCAGTGCTAATAGTATTGAAGAATTGTAAACATCTATATGGTCCCTTAACTCTACTGATTACGTTTAGTATAATTTTCTTGGCACAGAAAAGAAATATTTAAAAGAAAACTTAAATGATTTCTTTTAAATATTTCTTTTCTGTACTTCTGATAACTTCTGATTCATAACTCCCAGAAAGCACTTTTTTCTTAAAAATAAGAACTACACACAAAATAATTCGAGTGATGAATATTTTACAAAAATCATTTTTAATTTGACATAATTCGAACAAATATATTAAATTTAATTTTATAATTATCTCATCAGAAAAAATCAAAAATTCTACTGACATTGAAAAAGGGAAATAAGTTAAAATAATAAACGATAAATGTGTTTAATTTCCAATTGTGAGCCACCGGACATAAGATTTCATATTATTTTAATTCTGATCTTAAAACAAAGATTTGAATATTTTTCTGAAACTAGTTTTATTCTTACATAGCTATTTCTACGAACAAATTCATATATTCAAAGAAAGAGCAACCAATTACAAAATAATTAAAAACTGCAAGTAAAAATAATAAAATTGTGAGATATATATATATATATATATATATATATATATATATATATTTTAAATTCAATAATATGCCAGCGCGGTACTTCATTATTCTACATTTCATTCCGCTCATCTTTTTTGCATACACATTCTATCTACGAACACGCATTTCTATTAATGCGTTATTTCTACATTTGACACATGAACAAATACACTTATTTAAAGTAAAAGCAACTAATTACAAAGCAAAACAATTAAGAACTGCAAGTAAAAATAATAAAATTATGAAATATATATTTATAGTTTTTTTTATTATTTATTTTTTTAATTCAATGATATTTTCGAGCTTTACTTCACTATTCTGCACTTTATTCCACTCATCTTTTTCACATGCACATTCTATCTATTCTGTCTATGAACACGCGTTTCTATGAATGCGTTAGTTCTACATTTGACACATGAACAAACACACTTATTTAACGGAAAAGCAACAAATTACAAAGCAAAATAATTAAACACTGCAAGTAAAAACATTAAAATGATATATGTATTTATTTATTTTTATAGTTTTTTTTAAATTCATTAATATTTTAGTACATTACTTCACCTTTTTAGACTTCATTTCGCCCATCTTTTATACAAATACTCACTCCATCAGCAATTCACATTCAGCATTACGTCCTTTTTTACAGTTGCTAATCGAGATTATTTCACTTAGTACATAAAGCGGCTCTGACCATTTCGCATTCCTATTTATCATTGTAATTTTTGCATGGGTAAAACTAATTTACTAAAACTTTTATTCGCATTACGGTAATATATAATTGACGCATATCTATAGAAATAGGTACACAAAAGAGATATTCAATACTTCAAAATTTTTGAAAAAAGTAGATTTTAATATATATTTATCTCATTCAACGAATAAAATCAGAACAACAAATAATATAAAAATGCAACTAGTTTTTGTAATTTTACTAAAAGAATTTTAAATGTGTCAAAATGACGCTTCCCGTAAACTTAGAGCTAAATGCAAGCGTTAATAGTGTTCAATCAAATCTTATACACCTGATTGAGAAAACCAAAAACCAAATTACGTACAGTTATCAGACAAATGTCTTTCTGCATGTAGAAAATTCTAATTTGTTTCTTAAATTGTGTTCCCTCTTAGTGTACCACCACTTTATTTCTATAACAAAAAGAAAAAGTAAATTTTAATTGTTCTTCTTTTGCAAGACCCTATGTATTCAATTTCAAAATTTTGTAAAATCGAATACCATTTTTTTGAGTGTGCTTTTCACTTCATCTCTTCTCTAAATATTGCAACGATATTTAAATCCAAGAAACAACGCGAATTCTACAGAAAGCCTTTTTAAAAGCCACAAGATTGATTTTCACTTTCAGTTAAAACGAAATTCCAATTAAATTAAATTTATATTTTCATTTTATTTAGAAAATACAAATTTAATTTAAATAAATGTAATTTTCTCTCACTTCTCATTTCTTTATCCACTGGAATTGAAATCGTTATGAAATTCTCTGGAAGCAAAGAGTTTGTAACTCTTATTATTATTTCGTCTCCAATTTCTAGATTTCAGTATCTAATAATTTACTTTGTAACTATTTGTAACATTTGGTTCTAAACTAGAGTTAAAAAAAAGGGGGGAAGGGGTCCACGGAAAAGAAAACACGATTTTTTTTCTTATCAAACGTACTATTTATTCTTGTTTCTCTCCAGATGTAGAACTTTTCACTGAGTTTAGTTTCTTCTTTTATTATTTCCTCGGAACAGCTGTTAGTGATTGTTTTGACTTTCTGCGAAAAACCGTTCTGCTGCGGGTTTCTAATAAAAGAACTACGGTTACAGCTAAAATAGCCCAGGTTTAGAGAAACAATGAAGCATGAGGGCTCGGAAGCATGGTAAAAAAAAATGATTGTTTAAAAAAAATTGCCGGCTTGCTTGGCAAGCGGTTTCTTTTATCTAACAAAATCGCTAATTGAAAGCTAATAATACTTCGCTGCACAGGAATATTTTCTTACCATGTCGCACTTCCGAGCGTTTGCTTTTTCCTACTCACAGGATTCTGTTTCATCTGCCTTCAAACGGTTTTATGAACTACGAATTAGTTTCGGGTCCGAGAGTATGTCATACGAATGTTCCACACGTGAAGGAAAACTCGGCTCCTTCTAACTTAATTGAATTGGAATTTTACTTAAATCACTTTTTTCATAACTATGTATGAATATTTTTTTCCACGAGAGAATATTCATTTGATTGATACTGTAGGACCAAAAACTAATGAATGTTTAAAATTTTTAAAAAATTTGTGGAATGTCTTAATAAATTAAACTCTTTAGAGCACGAAAAGGAAATTATAATAATACGTATGCTAGAACTTATACTATAATCTATACTAATAGAATACGTAAATTAATATTTTGATTTAAAGTTAAGTAAAAATTAAGAAAATACTCAATGTGATTCAACAAATTAACTCTTTTAAAAATTTTTTAACAAAATAAATAAAAAGGCGAATCAATTAGAAAAGCTCAAACTGAAAATAATTATTTTAAATGTAAGAACGAAATAAGTAGTTCAGAATACAAAGATAAGAATACAGAGTACAGTGAAAAAAGAGGTTTACAGCTTAAAATAGAAGTTGAAATAAAAACTGGAAAATATTAAGAGGGGTAAAACCAAAAAACTGCTTAAAAAAATGGTAATATATA
>JAPDSC010140931.1:102121-125639 GCA_026290005.1 Latrodectus geometricus
ATATATATATATATATATATATATATATATATATATATATATATTTCGCTATTTAATAAATTTTATTTTAACATTTGCCCCGTTAAATTTTTTTCTACAATAATGTTCAGTTAATTCTTTCTGATAGTCATTTACTCTCATCATAATATACCAGTAATACAGATAAATTATATGCACCATTTCAGGGGGGAGGGAAGATTATTTTAATATTCATATAATACAACTACGTTTCAACAGTACGTAACTACATACATAAGATATCAAGATATACTTCATGCTTATGAGTTTGATGAGAAGATGAAACATCACTCCCATAATTTTACTCATTTCATGCATTTTATTTCTGTAACTTCTTCCCCCTTAAATATAATCACTATTATCTTCACACGATGACAATATAATTTCTTTGTAAATCAATATTTTATTAAATTAATAAAAATACACAAGTACCAATACACATATTAAAAAACTTTTATATTAAATTTATACTTTTAAATAAAATTTTACTCAAATTTTTTACAAAAATTCAAGATATATATATATTTTACAATGAACTTATTTCTATATATATATATATATATATATATAGTAAGAAATAAAATTATTACAAATATTAAAAAATATTATTGGTTTTAATAGCCTAAATAATAACTCAACCCCGAAATTTCTATTATTTTAAAGCTAATAGTACAAAAATGTAAATATATAAAATTGGTGTTCAAAACATTAATAAAATATTTAAAAAAACCTTAATAATTTTGAATAATAAAATGATAATCATCTTGCAAATTGCTTTTACTTACCTTATTAAAATTTCATTATAAGTTTATATTAAAAAAATGTGTCTGTCGTTCAGTGTACTTACAAACTTTAAAAATAAACATTCCACAATTTTAGTTTTTGCCATTATTAATTATAAATTTAATTTCAATTAAGACCAAATCTGATTACAAAACTTTAAAAGTAAACCCTTTAAAATTTTAATTTTTGCTACATATTTAAATAAAAAAACTAGTTAAATTAAATTTAAAAAAAAGCGATATCAAATCTGATAACTTTTGCATCTCTTTCAAACATCTTTTTATATAATAAACTATAACTTTATAAATGAAATCTAATATTTTGCTAACATTCCTTTATTAATGAGCAATTTAATTCTTTTTTGGCTTAGTCTTTATTAGAATTTTACGTTTCTTTTGTTTGTATGTTATGATACCTTATTTTGATACGCTCTTCAATTACAGCTTGTTTTGTCAGTTTTTTCAGTCATTTCTTGACCATAGAGCATAAATTTTCTAGGGGATTGACGTCTGGGCTGTGTTCACAGGCCATGGCAATACTTGAATCTTTTTGTCTTGCAAAAATTTTGTAACTTTTTTAGAATTGTGACAGGACGTTTTGTCGAAAATGCACATGAAAATTAAATTAACATTTAGATACCAATCATTAATTTGGAGTATGAGACGACGAGTTTAGAGAATTTTTATATTGGCCTTGTTTCAAAGCTCCCTCCACAATGTAAAGATGACCTCTGATCATATACAGAAAACACACTCAACACTATAACTTGTGTGCGATATTTCACAGTCTGTGATATATATTAAGGTTTGAATACCTCGCCTGTTCTAAAAATGCATTAACTGCATCAATCAGAAATTTGCAACATGGATTCGTCCCTAAAACACACCAGGTATTTAAAGCTATTGGTTTTTTACCTTTTCCCACTCATTTTCTGACATCTTTTTGAAACTTTTAGCCCAAGAAATCCGTTATTTAGACATTTTCGAAGTAATTTTTGGCTTTTTTTCTGAAGTCGTCTTGCATGTAATCCTATTTCAACCGAAGTTCTTCTTACTAATTTTCAGGCAATATTAACTCTTTGCTTCATTCAATCACGTGTTTTGATGAGTCTTCGATTTAGTTAAGACAAATTCGTCAATTTTCTCTTACTCCTTGTTGTTGAAATTAGCTTCATACCAAATTTTGCTATTCTATTTTGACAATGAACAACTTTTTCTTGAAAAGAAATTTTAATTCTACTCACTGATTTTTAAGATACATTAGTTTTTTAAGAAATTTCTCGTTGATTATTAATTAGTTTCAGTTCATAAAAGTTGAACTTGAGCCACTTTTTTTGGAGACATTTTTATTCTTCTCCATATAAAAAAAAGTTTCGTTTTTATATAATGTCATAAACTCTTAATTTAATTTATATTCTGCACAATACAACTGCATTCGTATCAAGTAACACAAAATTAAGAAAAATCAGCTCCCAATTTAGCATTAAATCAAAAAATATTAAAATAAAGAACAGTAATTTTCAATAATTGGATAAAGAACAAGAAATTTGCAAAAGTCTTTTACTGGTTGCAAAGGAAATATCGTCTTTCCGACTTTTAAAATAAAATATAATAAACAATGAATGTGTCACAAAAATATGTAGATTCCTTAGGCTTAGTAAAATTTTTATTATTGTGATTATTGAAAAATATTAGATAAATCATAAGGAATTTAAAAAAATTATGTAGTTGAGTCTAATAAAGTGAAAGCATCTACAATTTAAAATCTGGGTCTAGAATGTACTCGTCTTCAAATATGACCGTTGAGCAACAAACCAATTGCCACTTCTAGGCGTGAATCAGATTTCGCCAATTTCAATTTGCGCCTAAAATGTTACGATTCTTGCCATGTTCTGAACGGTTACGGTTCTTGCCATGAATGCTACATATTATTTTGATGCCAATTAAAACGATCGATTTCTCCAATGTTGTCTAGACGATAAGGTTTTTCAGGTTTTTTCCTCTTTAAAATTCATTGTGAATCGTTTCGTCAGCTGAATTTTGACTAGTCATTCATTAAATGATCATAGCAATAATCACGGACTATCCATAAGGGGTATTCACGAGTCCAAAATAAACGGACTCTTCAGAGAAATTCTTTTGTTGTTATGAGTGGCGGTTAATTTTGGAGCTTTATTTTAACTGTTTATAGCTCGCATTAATGTTTTTTTTTTTAACAACGGAAATATTCGAATGTGGTTGAATATTCGTCACTTAGAAGCGATGACCAAACAGAAAACCCCCAAGACTTGACCTGTCACCCCAGAGGTATCATTTCACTTGGAAGACATTGCAACTTATTTAACATGCCCCAGCCAACTCTTAACATTTTCATTTACCAACATTTAATATTTTAAAAGATTCAATTTTTGTGACCTTTCATAACGGATAAGGCATCGGTTTACAATGAAAATTTTGCTTAGGAGTGACACAATTCCGCTAAATATCGACAATATTAAGTTTATACTATAGTAAATTTAAATTGTCAAACAGCTAAATATATTTTATTAAAAAATGTTTAAATACTTAACAATTAAAAAATATTTTCGGTAAAACGAAAAGTCATAAATTCCGATTGATTGTACTTCCAAATATTTGAATACAAAAAAAAAGAATATAATTACTTAAAATAATTCTTTAATAATATTTAGTTACTTAAATGGATTATTTTACGTATAAAGTATTCTGTCATAGCTAGAATCAAAATAAATGGATGAAAATGGATTAAAAATATCTACTGTCTTTAAATCAACAACGTAAAAGTTTTCTTCGTTTTAAAAAAATATTATACAATATAAATCATTTTTCTCTCCTTAAAGAAACTTTATCAGCATGCAATTTACATCTTATGACTGTAAAATAATAGCATCCTTAGGAAACTTCAGAAAAAAACTCATTCCTAAGCATTTTCAGAAAAATTTGACAAACCGTGCAACTTTACCATACGGCCGTAAGGCTTCACAATTCATCTAAAAACCGTACATTATATAGCCATACCATACAAGCTATTAGCAATGCTTTAGTGAAAGCGAACAAGTGTTCGATTAAGTCGGGAATCGAATCATCACTTTCTGATAATGCGAACGACCCCTTTCCAAGCCAGCCTCCATAAATTTATTGGGAAAGACATTTAAATATGACAAGTGTTATGAAATTTTTATGAAAGACAATGCAAAGATCCCCTCCTCCCCCAAAAAGAACTATTTTCAAATAAATTATGATTATTATTTATATTATTCCATAATATAGTTTCATTTTAATGAGTATTCAAGTAAAAATATTATATTATTATAATAGGAATATTTGTTATTTTTCAGCAACCATATTTATTGGGTATCAACAAAACAATTGTGATCAATTTTTTTTCTCAGCTATTTTTTAATTGAGTATGCGAAAAAAAATTTAAGTGAAAGACATCATAATTTAGGTTTTCAAATCTTTCAAATACATCATTATTTATACAGTGTTTCAGCTTACCAATTCCGATAGGGATATCAATAGAAGAGATTTATATGTGATTGAAACTTCGATTCAAAAAGTATAGATAAAAAAAATCACCTTTCGTCAATGATTTTGTAACCAATTAAATTTTTTCCAAAACAATGATATCTTACTTAAAATAAAAGCACAGTGAAAGACTCATAAACTGCTATCATAATACATTAGACTTTTTAGATTCTTCATTCAAATTCACTGTAAATTGTCAATTCTATGGGAATTGAAATGCACTGTTAAAAGAAAAAAGTCCCATTGGGGAACCTGTAACCACTATAGGACGCGTCCACAGGTGGTGGATTGGAAAACGTCTCCATTGGTTCCCAGCGCGTGGTAGAGAGGAAATAAAATACTTTCCGCGGACCAACAGGCAGAAATCCAACCTCTTCTGAGACTCTGGCAACCCTTTTTTCATGGGTAGAGATTTTGTTTTAAATGGCGACCATGTTAACTCGTCCGGTGCAGCCGACGCGTCACAATTTGCAGTTTGGGATGAAGACAAGTGTGCTACGAAGACCCTCAACATTTTTCAGCTGAATATTAATGGTACTCAGAAGAAAGTCTTCTGATGGAGAATAATAAACACATTGCCTGCCGGCAAGAAACTAAGCTTAACAAAGACCTGATATTCGTCATCAAAGGCTAAAGAACTGTTAGAAGAGACACAGCTGATGGAACGGATAATGTGGATTGGCCTTTCTCGTTAAAAATAGTATCAAATTCAAGGAAGTTGTTGTTCCGACAGCTGAAGATCCACTTTCCAACTTTGAGGTCTAAGCTCTAAAAGTATACCTCCCCAATAGTACATTCACATCTACCAATGTATCTTACTATACTTATCAACATATGATATTCTGCAAGAGCCAATTTTGTCTTCGACTCTTCCGGAAAACACCAAAATTGTAACCCACCTTCTCGAACCGTGTTCCAAAAGAGAAATAATAACTGCAACTATTAAAATAAAAGGTGAAAAAACCATTGTCTCATACTTGGGACAATGTTTTGTCTTTGCCTTCGTTGACGGGTCCTCAAATGAAGCTCTTAACAACGGAGGAACTGGTGTCCACTTTACCTTCCCTCCAAATGAAAGCACAAAGCAATTTTAGGTCATTGGAGGCAAAATAGCTTTAAATTATACTTGCGAACTCATTGCTATCCAAAAAGTCCTAAATGAGAATATAAAACCTGAAGAAAATGAAAAAGTCAAAGGGTTAGTCGCATTTAGTGACTGAATTCTACAAGACTCATCATGTATATACGCAAAACACTTTTAATAAGATTTTCCATTTGAAGAAACAGTGGATATTTGCGCATGTTGGCATTGCTGAAAACGAGATATCGGATGCCTTGGCAAAAGAAGCAAAGCAATTAAACACCAACAGAGTTACTCCTGCCACTCTTAGCGATATCAGTTCGGTGGCTAGAGCAAAACTAATTGATAGAAAAATCGTAATCAAGTACCGAATTCTAAAAATCAGTACCAATAAAACCGTTACCAGTACACTAAGAAGACTCAGGACAGTTCAGGGGATAAAGATTCATAAGACGGAACAAGGACGTACTGCCACTGCAAAAATTACCCTGACATAGAACTCAACCCCCAAACACTTTTTTAACTGTCCCGCTATCCTGGCGAAATTGCGGCAACTAAGTGATAAACCATGGGCAGATTTATACAAAGAAACTTGTCTTCACATCGCAGATGCTCTACATGAGACATTCGATCCTATTTGAATTTTTTTTTCTCTATCCATGACACAAAATAAATAATAAAAAAAATTTTTTCAAAATATCTGATAGTGCTGCCATCTATTGAAAAAAAATGATATAAAATATTCAATGAAAAAATTCCTTTGTATGTTTAAAACTGACATAGTTGCAAGTACTTGTAATTTGCAACTATGCCAGTATTTTAAAAAAATGAATGTGTGTGTATATTTTCTTAGATTCCAATACTCAAGCTTCCTTACAATTTTTTTCCCTGTAAGTTACGAACATTTTTCGGAAAAATTTAAAAATGTTTATAAAAAAAACATGAATTGTTTTAGTTCGTCCCTTTTTATTCAAAAGAATCTAATTGAAACAAAAATTTAAAATAACTTTGCAGAATTGGTTATTTATTTCGGTTGCTTGAATAAATTAAGTGAAATAAGTTACAGTAATTAAATGAAAATTAATATAAGGATATAAAATTTGTCATGAGAATCAACTTTCGAATTCATATCAAAAATTGATTGATATTGGTTCAAACTTTACTTAAAATTATGTAATCGCACACATAACTTTAAATAAAGTTCTGTTCACAAATAATATATGTGTAAAATATAACTTAAAGCAAAACAGAATAAACAATATATTGTGTTGTACAAACAAAGAAAAATAAATGACATATATTGTTTATTTTTGTTCTATCAACACACATTAACGTTCTGATTTTATACGAAAACTGTAATTGAACTATGAATAATTGAAATACTGTTAAAATCAGAATTAAAATTGAAGAAAAATAAATTCTATTTAATTTTTAAATTATATGGCTATGTAGAAAGGGGGGGGGGAGCTGATGACCCTTTCTACATTAGCAGGCAAAACTTTCTATTCTATTCTATTTAATTACTTGAGGAATTTAACAGAAGGTTGTAATAGGAAAAATATTTTGAACTCACTAAGTTATATCAATCAATTTCTTGACTACAAAATTAAATAATTACAGATTTCATTCATATATCTTAAAGTTTAAGTTGAACACACAAATATCCAATTGCTCTTAAATACATGTCAGCTTTTTCTCATATAACCATTAAAATTTAAATGTAATTTCAAAAATTTTATCGTAAATAAATTCTAATAGTGACATGCAGTGATTTTTTTAGAAGTTACTATTTATTTACTTTTCAAAATCTAAAACTTTTTAAAATATTTCAACTTTAAATTTTGAAGTCAATTTCAAAGATTAAAAAAATGGCAAGTAAATCTTTTATGTACACGTACTCGGTTAGTGGCTAACAATAGTATTTTCATATTATACAGTGACATCCTAAAATTTTACTAACCAATGCTATTATAGCTAATAGTATAAAAGTTACAGTTGGCTTTTAATTTTAATTTAATCAACATTATTCTACTGATGTCATTCTTTCATTCAGATAAACGATAAATTTGTGTGTGTGTGTATATATATAAGCTTTAGAAAACAATAATTAATCCAAAATGCAAGTGTGGAAAATACAAATTTTCTAGGCAGAAATTTGAGATTTCTACTAGTATTTAAATTATATATCGAATAATAAAAGATTTTTTACCTACATATATGAAAAAATCGTTACCTTCTGTCTTCATTGAATTTTATTTAGAGATAGAATGGAAAATGGTTGTATTGTACAGTATGAAACTTAACATCAGCATAGTAACATAAAGCATAAACATTTCCCAATTTTAATTACAGCATTAGTAATTTATTTGAAATATAATTAATAGTGATTTAAATTCTTTGTAAAGTTTTCATGCCGAGATGCTAACAGTTCTGGAACTGTTTGCTTAAAGACTAAGGTTCTTCCCTTTAGACTACCGTATCATGTATATGCAACAGTTGGGGAGTTAGAGAAATAACACATACGGCATTGAATCCCATTCCTTTCTACTATATATTTATATATTTTTTAAAAAAACACATTTTTTTTAATATTAAGACTAGATTTTTGTATTTTGGAAAACATATTTTCGTTTTTAATGCGACACCAATCAAAATTCAAAGAAGATGAAAGGGGTTCCAGATCAATATTTAATAATTTCTTAATAAAGGGAATTTTAAGCCATTCTGTCCTTCAGTAGATTTGCTTTCAGCTGATCTATGTGAAATCTCATTTCATGACACAAAACACAGTTTTCAACGAAATTATATAAATAATAAATATCATTGCAAAAATAGTAAATATTGTTATTTTTTTCAAATTTCTTCCCCTTCAAAACTAGGGACAGTTTTCCACAATTTAGCCTTGAAGAATCAATTTAATGATTAAAATTTTATAAAAAGTGCACTATTCTAAAATTTATGAAATTTTTCATAGCAGCTTGAAAATACTTAAGTTAGTGGTTGAGTTAGAGACTTTAATGCCACTTTTATAACTACTTCTGCAATGTGATGACATTTTCCTGTAATATTATTTTCATAAATGCTTAAAACATCTTCTCAACAGAAATAATGGAAAAAAATAATTTAATCTCTGAAATATAGGCTGATTAGAAAAAGACTAAGAGATTTAAATAATCAATGATATACTAATTTATGCAGGAATGCATCTCTAATTGAATATCATAGAGCAGAAATTTGATATTTATATTATTTCATTTTATGACCAATAAAATAATTGTTACCTTGTGTCTTTGTTGAACTTTAGTTTGAGATAGAATTGAAAATGGTTGTAAGGCACAGGATGAAACTTTACATCAGGATACTAACACAAAGCGTAAACATTTCCCAATTTTAATGATTTGATTTTGCAATTTCCTACAATATTTACAAGTGCAGAGTTTATTGACTTGGAATTTTTAGGAGTAAAATTAAGAAGTTCTAAATCATTTGACAATTCTATGTAATGTATGCAACTCATGATGGAACATACATTTTCATTCTTTTTCACTCTTTAAACCAACACACACTCAATAAAATAACACTAATTATTCATTTGCAATCTATCCAGCTGGAAAATACAAACAAAATTAAATAATTTTTTTATTTGATTAACTGTTTACATACATGTACTTTAAAA
This sequence comes from Latrodectus geometricus, assembly GCA_026290005.1. Classification (NCBI taxonomy): domain Eukaryota; kingdom Metazoa; phylum Arthropoda; class Arachnida; order Araneae; family Theridiidae; genus Latrodectus; species Latrodectus geometricus. The sequence continues at coordinate 111,225 of JAPDSC010140931.1, forward strand.
GCATTCACTGTATTCATTCAATGGCATGTATATCCATAAACTAAAGATAGAATTAAAGTGAAAAACTTAAGGGAAATAACATTTGAACTATCCATAACGCAATGTCTACTAGATTAATTTTTTTAAGCATAATATATACCTAAAAATATAAAAAAATATTCAAAAACAAATATAAAATGTGTGAAAAGTGTAATTGAAATATCAGAAGTGCATAATTTTATATTTTTATCATTTCTCAAATATTTTAAAAGAAAGCTAACTAAACAATGTTGGAATGATACTTCTGGAATTATTAAATTCATGCTTACAAAATTTTAAATGTCATATTTCTAATAAGCACTGAATTTATATTTTTGCATTTTTGATGCATACAAAATTTCAAATAAAACACAGGTATTTACTTTTATATTAAAATGTAATTTTAATTATATTTCACAAAAAAACTTACAGTATTTTAAATGAGAATAAAGAACCTATTCTTCTATTTCAGAGTTATTTTTACAATTTTATAGTTTTTAGTAAATAATTATAAACTTAAGAAAGTTAAATTTTGTATTTTATATATTACTTGAATTTTGTATATTTCTAAATTTCAGAATATATTATGCTTGCAATATATGGATAGAATCAATTTCTATCATTCAATCACTTTTATAATATGCAAGTCAAAACTATTCAAATTACTACACTACTTTCAAAAATAGAAATTCTATAACATCTAATAAAAAAATGAAGTCATTAAAACATTTGGAAATAAATGGAACACTTAAAAGCACATTTTCTAAGCTAATTTAAGATAATGTACACTTGTAAAAATTTATTAACAATTTATTTTAGAATATACATTTAATTCACATCAAATATGTTCATGTACAAACAAATGAATTCAATGATAATTTGCTTTGATGAAAAGTATGAAGCCAATTCTTATGCACTGGGAAATCAAACTACAATTGTCACAGGAAATTTCATGTTTTGAGTTACTTTCATAACCACAAATGAAACAATGCACCAATCATAACATAGAAAGAATGCATTGAGATTGACAATGCATTCTTTCTATGTTATGTTGATTAAAATTATGTTTTTTACATAACTACCCATAAAATATTCTCAAAATTTGCAACTGTAGATAGTAGTTAGTATGAACAAAATATATTTATACAATGTTAAGTACTTAATACCTTTAAAAAATGTTCCTATTCATAAAAAATAATAGAAAAAGCAAAATTTACAATAGACATTTTAAATGCAATCAATAGAGATGCTTTCACAAAGATGGAAAACTATGTACAATAAAGATTTGATAAATTTACTTTCCTGGAACAATATTTTACCAGATAAAAATGAATTTCAAGGAAAGAACTCAGTTTTCTTTTATTCCATGTCTACCATTCTACGAGGTTTCTTTGCATTTTTCTTCAATCGCTGGGCCATCTTCATTTTACCAGGAAAATCTGGAGTATTCTGTGGAGATCTGTTACCATTAATAGTAGATGATGAAGAGCTGCTGCTAGAGTCAGCAGTACCATCCACAGCAGGTGGTATTTCACCAATTTCACCTTCATTTATAGATTCAATGATGCCATTTACAGATGCCATGGAAGTAATTGATGATTTTGAAAACAGTCTTTCAGCTTCCTTAAATTTTCTGTTCCTTTTGTCTGATTTACTACTGGTATTTCTATTGGTTGCCAAATATCGGTCCCATCCTCGTATAATGTTACCATACAATTGAGTGTCCTCCAAGTAACTGCCCTCAAAGGCATAAATCTGTCGCTCCAAATTAGCTAGAGTGTCTGCAATCTCAGCTCGCTTTTTGACTAATTCGGCTAGTTCAGTACGAGCATCTGAAGCCTTTGACATGATCATCCTGAAAACAATTTCCTTAAGCATGATTAATAATTTTAAGAAACACAATATCAATATTTTGAAACAGAAGAAAAAGTTAAATGAAACAGATGAAAAGATAAAAATTAACAATCATAATAAAATAGCTATAAAGCAATGATATATAAGATTTAAGTAATTAAGCTGGAAAATTAAATTAATATGTTCCTATCTTAACAATCAGATGGCATAGTAATTAAATTATCAAATTTCTGGATTTGTCAAATATAAACTATTTTTACTGTCCACATGCCTTTTTCCTCAACAAATAGAAAGAGTATAACAATAAATAAGATACTTTAGCAACATCTGATATAAAATTTTCAATTTACCTCAAAACAGTTTTTAATTTTTGTTAAATGAACTGTTATCATTTTCTTGAAATAAATCATTTTTATTTACAAATGACAATCAGTATTTTGTATCACAAATAATCTTAACAGATTAAATGTTTTATAAACAAAATAAAAGGCGAAATTAACATATTATTTAAATTTATTGTGAATGAAATGTTTACCTACCATAAAATTATCATTTCTATATTAGTATAATTTTTAGACTAACTTTACTTAGGTTGACGTAATGTGTAATAAAAAGTACAAAAATTAATGTTTCAAGACCTTATGGTGTGAAACCCTTATGCAGATGTACAATTTAAATAAACAAATGAATAACAAGCATCAGTTTAAAGAATAACTAATTTTAATGATAAAAATAGTTTATATATATATATATGGCAGTTTTGGGGGCACAACTGTACAAATAGTGTAATTACATATAAAATGATTATTATTAGCCTTATTTTATTTTGTAACAAGTTCTTTTATATATTATATTCTTGAATTAGTTTGAGAAGTTTCCTGTATACCTACATGATTAATATTCATATTAATTTCAGACCATAAAAGATTATTAAAAACATCATTGAAAAAAAGAAAACTATTTTGTAATTTGGAATTATAACATGGTATTATTTTATTTTCTTAAAAGACCTACTGCTATTGGATATCACACATTTAAGAATTTACGGATGATTTTTTGAGTTTTACGTAAATGTTATATCAAGCAATTTCCTCCTCAAAAAATAAGAACTTTTCTAAGTACATATAAATTTTTTTTAACATTTTTTTAAACAATTTTACATATTTATTTTAACAAATGATCTGAATAAACACTTCAAACATTCAATCCTGTTTAATGTACTATCTAAATGAAAAAATTATTTAAATCTAATAAAGGCATAGGAAGTGTTTATAAATTATCTTCATTTGTTTGAAAGAAATGAATTACACCAGAAGAAATAATATATAATCAATAAGTATGTGTGTATATTGGAGATAAGAACTAGTTTGCAAAGGTATTGCATAAGAACTGAATGTTTCTAGAGAGTGAGTGAATGTGACTCAGTAAAAGAGAGAGGAAGTTCTCAGGAATTTGCCAAGTCACTTTTTCATTCTCATGAAACTGTTCATTGTTCTTTTCTCATGAAAAACTAGTTACTTTTCCACTCTTGATCAGTCACTTGTGATTCTGGTTATGTCCTTCAAGAATTCATATTCTGACTCGATCACCCTATTATTAATATTTACTTCATTATTGGCATTCATTTCAAATTTTGGCTACATTGCTCTTAATTTTTAACAGTTCTAATTCCATCATCAACTTGCCTTCCTTCATTATTCTGAATTCTTTTTGACTATCTCTTTTGATTCTAGATTTATCAAAAATGTTGGTAGCAAGTGAACTCGTCATTTTTCTCTAATTGGAAATTCTACATTTTACAGGAATAATTATTTTAATAAATGGTATAGATAAGGCTGACACCAGTTTTCATGAAAAACATACTGGCTAAAATATTAAAATTTGGATAGTCTGTAATCTAAAAATTCCATATCAACAATAAAATTACACCAATTATAAAAAACAATGCTGCACGAATGTAATTACCTTTTAAATGTAAATACTTCTTTGTCTTGCTCAAACTTTAAATCTGATTATCCAAAATGCCATAAAATTTTAGATAAAAAAACAATCAATGAAATAATTGTGGTAAACTTTTAAAATAGCGTTAAGGATTTAAATATGTTGATTAAAATACAAAAAAATTTAAAAAAAAAAAAAAAAAAGACAAACTACGGTTAAAAAATGACCTTTCCACATGTTGGAATTCAACATATGAAATGTTAAACAGATATTTATAAACAGGGATCCAATAATATCTTCCCTTGCAATGTTAGACATTAAAAATTAAAATTTCATACATTCTGATTCAATATTATTAAACTACAAGAAATGAAAGATTCTCAATCATCTTCAATTATTGAGCTAGATAATTATTTACAAGAGCTTATTTGCAAAGAAATGAAAGTCCTGCAATAAGATGGGAATTAAGAAAAAATAATCTAACACTATAGTAATTGATTTTGTTACCAAAATACAAACTAATGTATCCAGTGCTTTTTAAGCTCTCAGTCAGTTTAGTACTATTTCATTTTTATCACCATCATTTTTATTCATTTAAAAAAACTTATAATATTTTCTATAAATTCATTCTTTTGCTATACCTTACCAGTGTACTACAATACCATTTTTGTACTGCTAATACGCTTGAAACTTTATTATTGCCGATCTGGGACCGCTTCATCGTTGAAGGAAATAACTCATTAATAAGAGTTTTAAAAGAATCTCAGGAATATGGGAGAACATTTTTTAAGGGAATTTAGGAAATCTGCATTCTTTATATCTTCTTTAAAGAATTTGATACAGATTTTCAGTGTTTTGAAAAAGTTATTAAATCTTCAAAGTAGATTAAAATGCAATACAGATGAAAGCAGATTTACTTTTAGTTTAGATTAAGTTTTTTTTTTTTTTTTTTTAAATAAAACAATAAAATATATTTACATATAAATTATATAATTTTAATGAATTTCATAAATTTTATACAAAAATAAACAATTACAAAGAAAATTAAATTTCAATACATGACATTTACGTATTTAATATTTCATGCCTGTAGTTGAATTAATATCTATACATAAATTAAACCTATTACCTGTTATGATTGTGAGTTTGTTAAAAATTATGAAATGCCAGAATATCGTTCAATTTTTCATAAAATTGTTAACCCTAAAATGAAAAATTTGATGGTTAGACAAAGGTTGTCATAAGAAATCCATTAGAAAATAAAATGAATATTTTACTTAAAAAAATATAGAATATTAGAATAATATAAGAAGTTGATGAATAGAAAGTACTTGAATAAATTTTTTATAAAAAACAGCAACATGCACACAAATTAACATGATGCAGTATAGATAAGATTTTATTTCTTTAACAGCTTTTTACTATCAGAACAGTCATCAAAAATGCAAGCAGTATGAAATTTTTAGATTAGTAATTTGGTGTCCTTCTCATTACTGGAAGGTAGTAAGTTCGAATCCCAGCTTATCCGAAGATCAGTTGTGTTCACTAAAGGCGACTGAGTCACATAAAATATGTCATGGTTTTATGTCTCTTGTCAATGGCACTTAAAACCATGCTCATCCCATTTTGGAATGGGAACATGGAGGATATGTTCTCTGGCTTCAATCTCTTAACTGGGAGATTAAGATGGTGCTGCCATCTATGAGCGAAAGTGGTACTTCCAAGGAAGTGCTCTGTTCTATATCGGAAGACACACTTCTTGACTTCATTTGCTTTTTCCCTGACGGGTGGGTTTGGCTTTGCCAAGTGTCATAAGTAACAACAAGATTAGTAATTAGTTTGAAATTTGAAAAAAAAATGTATGTAAATATGAAACATGCAAATTTTTTAATGAGTTACATGTATAACAAAAATGTCTCCATTTTTTAATTCAAAAAAAAAAAAATGTTAATATATAAATATAAACTATAATTTAAATTTTTTAAAAAAGTTCCTAAATTATAGATAAATAAGATTAATAGACAAACAATCCAACTCTACCAAAATGCTCTTATTATTTGAGCAAATCAGCATTCCCCTTATGGGTAACTTTTATACATTTAAAAAAGTTCATTGTGTATAGTTTGATTTGATCTTTAATTAATTTTTATATTTTTTTATAAACACTTATATTTCCTATTGTTGATTCATAAATATATCAAGTATATGCAAGTATGATTAAGAAACCCAGATTTTTGCTCAGTGTTTTGCAGTGAACTTTTAGCTATTTTATCAGGTCTGAAAAGTATCAGGATTGGAGACACCATCGGAAATATCTGGATCTTCACTGAGAGTCATAGTAGTATTCAACACCTGTGCAATTGGGAGAGAGTTACAGACCAAGCTAGTGTCGAAATCCTTCTTTTGTTAAAGGACCTGTCAGCCTCCCATGACATCCATTTCCAGTGGATACCCTCTCAAATGGGTCTACTTGGTAACGAACATGCTGATCAGCTGGCTAAGGAGGGTACTTCCCTACCAGCCTCTTCAAATCTGGTCCTCACTTACTCAGAATTATTTTCTACCCGCAAAAACACTGTCAATAAGGCCTGGCTTGTCCCACCAAATCACTTTTGGTACCCCCATAAGCGTCCCGGTGGTGCCTTGACTTTCAGGGCACACGTGCCGACCAAGCCGTAATCAGCAGATTTGTCAGTGAGCACACTAAGGGCCTCACTTTTAACGGGCGTTCCAAACTTTTCCCAACCTGCAAAAAATGTTACTCCAACGAGGCTAATCCTCAACATATTCTTGTTTGCTTTGATTTTTCCATGGAGGAGTTTCTTGAGAGACCTCTCCTCTTCCTCGATTTTTTGAGGGTATATGAACTCATGGATCTGGTGTAGCTCCGCTACCCCAGATGGGATTGGAAACAAGTATGATTATACTTCAAAGAATTTAATCCATAAGTTTTTAGCCAACATCTTCACATGATGAATTAATCTGGTATTTCTTAGAATTTTATTATAAAATTTATGACTTTTAGGACATGGCAAATAAAAATAAAGCATATATTTTAAATGTGATAGGGAATACTTTAGGCACAAAGCAGTTAGATGAAAATTGCGTAGTTGAATATCTCATGCTGTGAAAACTTTAGATAAACAAAATTATACTTTCTTAAGCTCCAAGAACAATTTCAAATTATAAACACAAATGATAAAAAAAAATAAATAAAAGCATACAAACATAAGAATCACAAAAATAGAATACAAACTTATATATATAATATAGATAAAATTATTTGAATACCAGTTGATTCCCAAGCAAAATTAAATGCGAGTGAAGAATATAATGAGTAAATTGTAAACATTAGATTTAAAATCAAGATTACATGAAGATTAGAATCAGATACAATAGCAATATAATATATCTATTATATTGTCTCTTGTATCTGATTCTAATCCAACCTTTGATACACACTCAATTAAATAAAAATATGAAAATTATACAGGGATTCAATATTTTTTCTTACATTAGAAATGATGCAAATAAAATGATTCACTTTGCCAAACTGTAGCTGTATTTGTAAAACCATTAGGTAATATAACTAAATAAATAAAACAATAGTTTTTTAAATACAGAACAGAAATCTATAATTGAAAAATCTGAAAATCTTTCCAGTTTTTGTGGTTTAATAATGCGAATTTCCCAAAATTTATTTTCATTTTTTTAATATCATGTACCATCAGTAATAAAATATTGATACTTGCAATTATTATTATTTAGGTTTTTTTTTTCTTTTTTTCTTTTTTTTTTTACTGTCTACAAACTGATTTAACTTTGATGTCAATCTGTAATATTTTTTATATATATTTAAAAAAATAATCTTTTTCCTAAAACATGAAATATAAAAGAATTCAATATGACTTTAAGCAAATCGCAGCAATTACTTATTATGCAATCGCAAATTTATGTTTATTATTCTAAATTTAGAAAAGACAATTTGATATATACTCAAGTTAACTAAATAACAAAATTGTGAGATTCATAAGGAAATCTATAAGATCAAAAGAACAAATTTTAGTACTTATGTTTTATCAGACATTAATACTTATATATTTGTCAAGCCGATATGTGGCATGAGAATCATGTTTAGTTAATATAACAAAAGATTCTTACTCATGAGTTTTATCTGAGAAATAATTATTTATAATACTGTGATTAATTGTAATATTGGATGTGATAAAAGTAATAATACATAAGAACACAAATTTTATTCTTGTTATTCCGCATTGACATAATTATCAAACACTCAATTTATAATATATATACACACATATAAATGTTTCAATAGTAACAAATTGGTAACAGTTATCAGCAATAACTGTTTCACAATTAGAGTTCTTCTGCCAAAAAATTTTTGTACACCATACAATTTCCAAATCTAGTATTCATACTTTTAATTTTATTAGTTCAATAACATGCTTACTTGACATATTTTTAAGTATTTTTTGTATTGTGCTCTTAGGAAAATACAATTATTTAACTTTACATTTACTCCAAATTTGTTTTTGAAATTTAAGAGGTTTCTATTATAACTTAAGATAATTTTTTTCTTGAAGACCAATTTGATCGCCAAATATTTTACACTAGTTCTTTTAAAATAAATAACTCCAATTAAAAATTATTAAAAGCATATATGTCTCTATAAAATTATTCAAAATTGGATATTTAAAATTTTCAAATAGTACAAGAAACTATTAAGGATAAACGAATCAATTTAAGTCTATAATGATTTCTGATGCCAAATGTGATTGGCGACTTTCCGTATTTCATGAGAGTGTTCTGAAATTTTTACATGATTACATTTATCAATTTAATTCAAATTCGATATTTTGCAATTAATAACAAATATTTGGAAATAGTTAAAATAAAATATAACTTCTAAATGCAAATGCTATACAGAATTTTTAAATTCAAGGCAAATTACACTGGACTATACTACAGTGATTTTGCAGTAAATTAATAGAAAACATTGATTACTTCACAGAAATCTCAATAATGCTTACAAGACATACAAATAAAATACATGAATTACAAAAAGAAAAAAGTAATAAAAGTTTACCTAAAGTTCAAAATTTAAGCAATAAATACAATTCAACGTTCAATAACAATCAATCAATATATCAATTGTTAGAAACGTAGAAATTACTAGAATGCGAAAGGAAGTAAATCTGCTCATCGCCAAGACGATTTACCGAAATACACAGTTACCATATTATTTTGTTCTCAAACCTCATAGGTCACATCAAAAAGATTAAACACTGTCTGTAAGTACATCTAGATTTCTCTGCCATTATATCATAACATATCGCACTAAAAATACAAAGATTCACAGGGAAATTTTGATAGGGATACGCGATTTGATAATATCATTTGATTCGCCAATAGCAAAACATACATAAAACAGTATTTCATTTTCTTAAAAAAGGGCTGTACTAAGAAATAAGGGTGAAGTACCCTTATGAATATATTTTTTTTCAGTATAATTCTTTATTTACCACATTAACTATCCAAGAAAATAATGTGTATTTAGTAATGAAATATTATCTATAAGACTCTAAGTGATAAAATTATTTTGAATATTTAACTGTCCATTATATTATGAAGATAGTCTAAACATTTTGATCAATTGAACAATAGAACCTGGAATATAATGAATCTCTGAATGATGTAGAAAGTGATAAAGCAGCATGCACTACCATAGGCACTGAAACTTTGCCCTTTAAATATAAAAATGAATAAAATTCGTTTTTGAAATTTTTATCTACTTAATTTTAAAATATAGACAGGAGATTTATAAAAGAACGAAAAATTGTATTGTAATCTTTCTTAAACTTTTTTTTTTTATTTATAATGTGATTCCAAACATTGTACCAATTTTACAGCTACAAAATGAGCTCCATTCTTTGCAAAAGAGCGCTCACTGCATTTGAATGTTATATAATCAACGTGACTTCTTTGGTTTTGCGTAATTCGTAAATAGAATTCATCTCTTCAGATGAGTTGAAACATTAAATAACACAAATCTTCAAGAAAAATATGTTTCTGGAAGTAGGATTTTAAGATTTCAGTGAATTAGTCGATGATTTTCAGACGATGGGTTTCCAGAATTCTCCATGATATTGTTGTTGACCACTAGGGACGTTGATGAAACGTAGTAAGCTGTAATGTGATTTCGTAGTATTATAAACCATTGAGAAATTAATTATATTTTGTGTTCTATACCAGCTTCGAAATCTACTTTCCTACTGTTAAGACCTCCGTTATAATATAAATGCCGCTCTCACTTTTAACAAGTGAGGGAGTTGTTTGCGTAATTATGTAAGAAAGTAGCTGTAACAGTGGAAGGCGACAGACTTCCTGCCGTTTGGTCTTCCTTTACTTACTCCCTTTAATGTTAAGATACAGTCCACTTCAATTCTTTAGTTAGTAAGACGGCTCCAAAATCTACTTCAATTTTCAAAACTAACTAAAATATTTTCATCTTATACATTTAAAGATAAAAAACTAGAAATTTTCAAGTTCTGTTTGATAATTTTTTGACATCAGGAATGAAACTATTTATTTCAAACAATAAATGCATGCACATAAAAGTAAAATTTTCTCCACATTCCTGAGATTTAATTAAATTTATATATAATATACTTATATAACACACAGAACATTATTGTTATTTATTCAGAAATTATTGCTTCTTTTTTATATACAAGTTTTCTTAAATTACCAACAACATATAAATAATTTAATTTATTGTCAATATTATGTAGATAGGATTAAAAAACTACTTATTATTATATGTATATTTTAAAATATAATATAGGCAGCTAATGCCTGTCATACAATAGAGAATTATTATTATTATTATTATTATTTTTTTTTTTTTTTTTACAGAAATGACTGATTTTGCCAATATTAAACAGAATAAGTCAAGCTTCAATTAAAGCTAGACTTATTCTAATTAATGTATATTTCTTTTAATCGCTTCCTAAATGAAAAACTGCTTACTAACAATAATAAACATTGAAATTATTTATAATCTCAACTGAGTATTTAAATATATATTATAGCTATATGATTTCAATGGAGCAGTACTATGTATAGATTTAATCTGAATTATTAAACATATGAAATTACAACAAAAAGATTTTACTTTATACAGATTTTTACAGAATTTTCTATTATGTGCTTTATTTAATAATCTTATTCATTAGTTATTATGTAGAAAGGAAAAACTAATTTAAATTTATAATACGTGAAATAGTAAATTAAATGTTTTTTTGCGCAGAGCAAAAAATAAAATTTACCCTGCCGAAAGAAACCTATCGAACTATTCGTATCTACTCGTATTCAAAAATATGGAATGATTTAAATATTTATAAGAGTGTGTGGTATGGTGCACAGAAAAATGGAGTTATCCCATTATCTCGGAAACCAGTTCTTGGATTTTCCATTACTACATTATCTAGAAAGAAGATTATGGCTCAAGTTGGGAAAAAGAGCGGTGGTGTGAAAAGAAAAAGAAGGCTGTGGTAAGGCAGTTAACGAAATGTGTGTAGCCTCTTACGTAACATGCATAAAGTGTGTGCGTTTTTTTTTTTTTTTTTTTTTCTTTCTTCTTCCAATATTTGATTTACTGAGAAAAAAAACCTTTTTTATACCTTCCCCAAATCAAAATATCGTCTATATAAATATTTACTTCCCGCTAGTTAATATCTCAGAAAAACAACTAGGAAAAATTACATGTTCTGAGATGATTATACATAGCATTTTTCACAATCAGCAATATTTACCAAATATAGAATTAAACGACGTTAAGTCAGCATTTATTTCCAATAGTAGAATTTTAAAAAACATTTGTTAGCATCTAAGATAAGAAAAACTTTCGCTTTGTCCACAAAAGTGGGTGCATAAAATTCTAGCACATATTTACCAAAGGAAAGACATCAGCAGAATATAATTATACATGGTCAGTAGGAACCGAGAAGCGATTTTGCCATAAAACCTTAGACCAGCGAATTCAAGCCGAATTCGACGTGAAAAAAAACTATGACGTAAATATGTGATGATGTTATTATGCTGTTAAATCAATGAGACTTTATACACATCATATTGAAATATTGCTTACATTTTGACTAATAAGAAATATGCAATATCAGTTTTGAGAAATTATGACTGCTTATTTAACAAATCATTTGATTTATTTATATATTATTTTTTAATTTATTTATATTGAAACTCAAAGTGTGTAATTTCTTGACATATTCTTAAATTTTGGTAATTTTGTAGAGAATATTGAAAATTATCAGCATCCAACAAACTAGTGTATATTTCAATAATTTTATATATTAAATTTAGTCAAACCCAATGAATATTTATATAATTATAATTGAATATTTATATAATATAATTATAATTTCAAACTAATTACTTGCGATATTTTTTTATAATAGCAACAAGTCCTTAAATAAAATGCAAGCAAACTATTAACACAATTCAAAAAGTACACTACTGGCCATTATAATTACTACACCAAGAAGGCAACATGCTACAGACGTGAAATTTATACGAAAAGAAGAAAGTGCTGTGATATGCAAATGATTAGCTTTTCAGTGCATTCAGACAAAGCAAAAACCAGTAGCTACACCTACATTGTGTTTAAATGAGGAAATTGTTCAGCCGTTTCCTCCTACACAAATTGCATTTGAACGTTGTTGCCTGGTGAAAAGTTGTTGTGATGCCTCGTGTAAGAAGGAGAAATGCCTACCAGCACGTTTCTGACTTTGATAAAGGTCGAATTGTAGCATACCAGGATTGCGGTTTATCTTATCGCAGTATTGCTGCTCGCGTCGGTCGAGATCCAATGACTGTTAGCAGAATATGGAATCGATGGGTTCAGGGCGGTAATATGGAACGCCATGCCGGATCTCAACGGCCACCTATCACTAGCAGCCGAGAAGACAGGCATATTATCCGCATGGCCGTAATGGATCGTGCAACCACGTCACGAGCCGTGAGTCAAGAAACGGGGTCGTTTGGAAAACAACAAGTGTCTGCACGAACAGTTCGACGACGTTTGCAGCAGCATGGACTCTCAGCTCGGAGACCATGGCTTCGGCTTCCCATGATGCTGCGTCCTAGACAAGAGCGCCTTCAATGGTGTGATCAACGACGAATCTGGGCACACGAATGGCGAGATCTCATCTTTTCAGATGAATCCAGGTTCTGTGTACAGCATCCATCATGATGGTCGCATCCGTGTTTGGCGGCATCGTGGTGAACGCACACTGGCAGCGTGCATTCGTCATCGTCATACTGGACCATCACCTGGCGTGATGGTATGGGGTGCCATTGGATACACGTCTCGGTCACCTCTTGTTCAAGTTGACGGTGCTTTGAACAGTGCACGTTACATTTCTGCTGTGTTACGACCCGTCGCTCTACCCTTTATTCGAGCCCTGCGAAACCCTACGTTTCAGCAGGATAATGCCCGACCGCGTGTTGCCGGTATTGTACGGAACTTCCTTGATACATAACATGTTCGGCTGTTGCCCTAGCCAGCACGTTCTCCAGATCTTTCACCAATAGAAAACGTATGGTCAATGGTTGCCGAGCACCTGGCTCGTCACCAAACGCCAGTCACTACGGTTGATGAACTGTGGCATCGTATTAAAGCTGCATGGGCATCTGTACCTGTACATGCAATCCAATCTCTGTTTGACTCAATGCCTAGGCGTATAACTGCTGTTATTACTGCCAGAGGTGGTAGTTCTGGGTACTGATTTCTCAGGATCTATCCAGCCAAATTCTTTGAAAAGTTAATCACTTGTTATTTCTAGTATAATATATTTGTCCAATAAATATCATTTTGTTATCTGCATTTTTTCCTGGTGTAGCAATTTTAATGGCCAGTAGTGTATTTGTAAATTATTTTTCATATAAATTATTTTTTCAATACAAATAATTTTTCTTTATATTTAACCCTTCTTTGCATAATGGTGGAAATTTCCATCTTAACCTATAATGCCCAAAAATTATATAAAAGAACAAGTTCACTTTAAGTTGATCGTGTTTGGATACCTTTTTAATGTCCATTGCATAAAAAGAAACATAGCAGTCAAAAATAAACAAGTATCATTATCAGAGAAACGAGCTTAAAGTTGTCTCATTCCGCTGTTTTTTGTAGTTGCAACAAACGTATGATTTCGTTTATAATTTTGCTTTATTATATTAGAGTTTCTATTGCTAAAAAATTGAAAATGAGTGGAAGAAAGGTTTGTAACACGTGTTTCTGTTATTTTCCTCTTTTATTTCTATTTAGTACTAAGCTAATGATCTAATTTTGGATGATGATGGAAATTTTTAGCATATTGTTTTTTGCTAAATTTATACTATAAATATATACTAAGATTTTTTTTAACCATTTTTCCTTTAATTTTGAACATGAATTATATCAACTTGATTTATTTCACCAATAAAGAAAAAATTATGCAAAGAAGGGTTAAAGAAAATCAGTTGTCATTATATATATATATATATATATATATATATATATATATA
>JAPDSC010140931.1:125739-165379 GCA_026290005.1 Latrodectus geometricus
GTAAAAATCAATGGTTAAGCAACTTTATGGTTAAAAAGTAAATAATTTCTTTGTCACCGATGCCTTGCCAGATATAACTATCTTGAATACCAAAAGTATCACTTGGAATGCTTATTTTACAATATTTTCTGATGTCACTCCTTCGCCAGTGTTTCGCAGTCTTTCTACAGTATCAGTTTTCCGGTGAAATTGTTCTCGTTTGCTACTGCTATGCGACCGTCTGCTAGCATAAGTATTGCCTGTGATCAATCAATCAAGAGTAGTAATAGTTTTTTCTTCATAATTTGTTTAATAACTTCTGATAAGCACGTTTTGTGCGGCGGGAATTAAGATCATGTTGTTGGTGAAATTTACCATAATTTAAATGATATAATTTTGATAATTTATTGAATTATTATATTAGTCTAGTTATCAGGTATTGCTATTTCTTTACGCTCTCAAAATTTTTTGTTATTTTGCTGTATAAAATGTTTTAATGAGTATGTAACTTGTGTTTGTTTATGTTTGATAAAGATAGTTATCTTTTTTTAATTTTTAAAATTAATTGAGAAATTTTTTATCACATTATATTTGCTAATTATCATTGAAAACTTCAAATTGAAAGAAAATATTATCATTTAGCTGATTTTCATGTTGTAGAAATACGAGTTTTTCAGAAAATCGTACTTGCAAAATTGTTCTGAAACGATATTATTTTGTTTATAAACAATGAATTAGTTCATAATTTTAAAGATCAAGTAAAATTTAAAAAAAATTTGAACTTTATTTTTCGTAAAATGATTTTATTTATACTAGAATTATTTTTTTTTTATGTAAGTATTAGAACACTTTTGAAAGACATATTGTAAATGCGTTATTATGTAAATATAAGGTTTCACTACACGACTAGGTTCATTCAATGTTTACTTAGTTCAGTGACATTTGGCATAATGCTATTATATATTTATAAATTTTCTATTTGATTATTTTTAACACTTATTAATGCTGTGCTTTTAACTTGCTTTTATGGATATTTCTCCCCACCCAAAAATTAGTGAAGTGTTTTCAGTGTGCATTTTTATAAGTATTGAAACCAATGGATTAGAATCTTTGCCAGGTTGAAAATCTTTAAAAAATACTTTTTACAATTTTACACCCCAAAGAATTTAATTCAAAGTTGATAATTGTAAAAGTTGTTAAGAAACTAGGATATACCTTTAAGTCATGATGATGTTTATTAATAAGAAAGACACAAATTAAATAAGTTTGTATTGTCAGTAAATCAGATTGTAAAATAACATTTATTATTTAAAAAATATTAAGGGAAATTTTGGACCTATTGCTCAAAGTTGGTAATGAAAGAATGAGTAAATAGAAATGAAATTTTTTGTAATATGCTGTATTTAAAGTAAGGATTTAACATTAATTTAAATACAACATTACTCTTCCTCTTAAATATCCTTTAACTTGAATTAGACTTTCTTTTACATAAATATAAATTAGTACATAATAATTTTAAGGTACTAATGTATTCTGTCTACCATTTCAGCGTTAAAAAAAATGTGTTTCAAAAGTTGCAATCTTATGAAAATTATTTCAATATAATTGTTATTGTTTGAACTACTTCATCAATAAGATATTTTATATTAAATGAAGAAAAGACTTTTGGTGTAAAATTGCAACATTTAGTGACATATTTTTTTATATAAATGGGCAATGGGACAATACTTAAGTACTTTTGTCTTATAAGCTTAGTTGTTAATTACATAGGTAAAATTCTAGTGCCCGATTTCCGTTTGACATGGTATTTAATTACATTTCCAACCACTGCAGCTTTTATCAATCCAAATTCAAAACCTGAAATTTTGTGTTTTAACATAAATTCTAATTTTTAACATTGTGAGTAGAATTATTAATTGAACTTTCAAATAGAATGTTAAAACAAAAAATTCTAACAGAATTTTATAAGAAATATCCAAGAAGAAAATTCTAAAAGAAATTTTCAAACAGAATTCTTAATAATTTTTTTAACAGAATTTTAAAAGGAATAACCTCATAAAATTTTTCAATAACTCATCAAACATTAAAAATAAGAAAATTCTACAGTAGACACTTGTTTTTATGAACCTCTTATTTACAAGCACTCACATTTTCTTGAACTTGTGACTAATCCCTAACCTGACACCATAGACACAATGATATATTTAACTCCCAAGCTATAAACTAAAATTAAGGAAAAAAAATTTTTTTTGCAAACTTTTGTTTCTGATAGATAGTTTTCTTTTTCAGTTTTTTTTATTTTTATGATAATAAGTTTTTTTTTTTATTTGATTTTTTTTTACATATAATGCCAGGGTTCATGATTCATTCTTAAACATCAAAGCGACTGGAGCAGGCAATCCACATAGTTTGCATACACATATGATAGGAAAGAACGTTCGTGTTGATTGCAATTCCTATCCTTGTACACGCACATAAGAACATAGAAAGGAGGAAAAACTCTTTAAAAGTCTGAACTCTGTTGTTTTGCAATGATTTATTTGATCAAATCGGTTAATGAGGTTTCATTTGTTGGGATGGTGATTGAACAGTTTCCATTGAGGAACTGCTCAAGGGAAACTGCCCAATCACCTGGGAAAATAGGAAATTTCAGTGTATAACTCTTCAACAATTTTAAAAATTCAAGAAAAAATTCTCTAGAAAAGCAATCGTTACCAGTAAAAGTGCTCCCTCTCAAAAATATTGAAATTTTGATTATTTTCTCACAATTTTAAAGTTAGGCATTATTTGAATATTATATCTTTGTATTCCAATTTATATTTTTCAAATTATTTTAAAAATTGAATTTATATTTTTAAAAGTTATTTTTGAAAAAGTTTTTAAATTTGGAGTGTGAAGGAATTTGTTTAAATAAGTTTTTTTTATATATACTTTGTATTATTCTATTTAACTTGTATAAAATATAATAAAATATGAATAATTTGTCAAGTATAATGTAGAAATATTTGAGATAAGTTTCCAGTTGATCAGCATTACTCAATTAATTAAAACTAGAATGTGTTATTTTAAGAGGGACACCAGTTCCTTGCTTATTAGAAAACAAAGTTTTCATAAAAATGTGTATTATTTACATTATTGATTTTGGTTTATAGTGCAGTTGCTTATATCTGCTTAGTTTCGTTACTGTATATTTCTAAATATTCTAGCTTAAATAATCAAGCAATTGCACATACACTGTAACATAGTAATTATAAATTCAATTTGTAACAGTTCAATATCAAATATATATTATAAATATTTCTACTCTATACTCAATTATAATAAGTTTGATAACTTAATTGATTCAAATTTGATATTTTATGTACAATGCATAAAGTATTCACTTAATTGCCTCTTTGAAATATTGATATAAACAGACTTTTCAAGCTTATTTCTAAACCTTTTCAAACTTATTTCTTTATTTTTAAATAAATAATTATAACCAAAAGTTTTTTTAATCTTCAAAAAAACTTTAATGATAATATTCTTATAAAATAAAAACCTGAATTTAAAATTTAATATTATACATTTATTTTTAACTGCAACTTTGAAAAACTATCTAGGTCATTAAAATAAATAATGCATAATATACAAGGATTATTAAAATTGAAATTTTATTCCCAGGACATCAAAATTCATCAAATAAAAGAATCCATTTGGTTATAAAAACTAATCGTTTTAATGCACCGATTTGGTGTGAGCACCAAATGGTAAATTTTAGTCAATCTATTGGATTTCATATCAAAAATTTCTGAAACATATTCCATTGAAAAATAAAATTTTATCATTTTCTTTAATGGTTGCTATCAACTTTAATAATCTTGAAGTACCAAAAAAATATTACTATGTAAAAATGTCAAATTTTTTTTTTTTTTTTTTGAATTATTGTTTTTGTTCAAATAAAAAGTATTTGTAAATCTGTGCAAGTTTTGAGTTTTACAGAGCTTGGAATTTTCATTTATCTATAGCATTAAGATAATATAATTGCCTGAGTTACGCAGGTTTTTATTTCTTTAGAGAAGCAGGTGCTTAAGATGGGCTTAAAAATTAATGGAAAGAAAACTAAACATATGTTTTACACTATAATAAGCTTTAAAAATACCTACTTAGAAATTGGAGACTATAAATTTGAAACCTACAGGAAAGAACCAGAGTAGCTAGTAGGTGCCTGAATCAAATATGAAAATATATATAATCAAATATAGCCAAAAAATCTATTTTACTATTTTTGTCTTGTAAGAACAATTTTTACATATACATGTGGAGCCTAGATCTTGATTTGTAAACATGAGGATATATTGGCTTTTTTTAAAAAAAATAAGATATTTTTGGAAAAAAAGTAAATGTAAGGTATTTTTGGAGGAATAAAGATGTATTTTTGTGTGAGAATTGAGGAATAAAGGAAACTATGTGTAATTAAGAAGATTAAATTTTGAACTTTATCTCATTTAATGAACGTGACATCATTAATTTCATTAAACTGCAAAGAATAAAATATACCCTAGCCCTATTGTGTCATGGATGAGGAGAATACTGCAAAAAAGTTTTTAATGCTAGCCAAGGAGGGGTAGATCAAATCTAAGATGGATAGATTCCTTGAAAAAGATCTTTTGGAATGAGAACCAAAGAACAGAACTGCAGCAACAAGAAGATTGGTCAGGAAAAAGCTTCTTCAAAAGGCCAAAGCCCATCCTAGTCTGTTTTGCTATGGAAGAAGAAAATTTTTCACTTGTATACTTAATAACCATTTTTCTTTACTTGTATTTTAATAACCATCATTCTCTTTTCTTATAATCTAATCTACCATTATTAAATATTTTTTCTATAAACATCTTGTTATTTTTGGTTCATCTCAAAATATATCCTTTATCTTAAATTCCGATATTTTTGACAAAGGTCTTTTTCTGTTGGTTTAGTGATTAGCAATATTTAATAAAAAAATATTTATTAGTTATAAAAAATTTAAAAAAAAAATTATATGCCAGTTTCTGATAATAAATTAGAAAAAAAAATTTTTTTTTCTCTTAAATAATTTAATAATCTAAACCATAATGGATTATGCATCTTAATTTTACCTTATAGATTTCTTTCTTCAAAGTATCGTTACAGTGATATTTACAACTTTGTTCTTGTATTTAACTAATTTTTTATTGATTAAAATTATAAATATTCATTGAAAGTATAAAACTTTTTTCAGAAGATTTTTGATAAATAAGAATAACTTGTATCAACTAAAAATATTTTGTTATTATAACAATTAGGTCTATAAAAATTGAAAATGGTTGACACCTCTAACATAAATCCAGACCTTTTTAAAGGTCTGAAGTTTTGTTTGATTGATGAAGGAGAAATAGTTGATAAGGTAAGATATTTTTGTTATTTGTTTATAATTCAGTTTGAATTGGATTATGTTTAAATATGATTTATTATCATATAATATATTTTGAATGTATATTCTGCATTATTTACATATATTTAAAATAAAGAGTTTACTACAATATGTGCAGTGTATTAAAAATATGAAAATTATATCCCTAAATAAAGAAGCTGTGTAGCAAGAAAATTTGTTTGATAAGCTTATAAATTTGATTTATTTAAATTTTGATTTAAATCAAGATTTGCTTTATCTATTTTAGTTTAGATATTGAAAAATCTTATTGTGAAGGCTTCACAATGTGTACAATATTATATAACAGTTTTTAGCAAAAGTAAAATGTTAAATTACTTTCTTTTCCCTTTCATTCAGTTTAATATCATTTTATGATATTCTTTGTAACACAGTATTATTATGTGTGCATATTTTTTTTTTCAAATGAGTAAGTATAATAAAAAATTAAGTTTAAATATATGTGTTCTATATTTTCATCTATTATTTATTTTTACTACTACTACTAATTAGATCATCTTAAAATGATTCAATTTTAATCATTTGGAAAATTCTTAAGAGTTAGCTCTTGTTTGTCATGATTTCCAAGTTTCACACTAAGTGCTACACAATCATCTCACCAACCTGAACAACTTAACTTTGCGCAATATCCAATTTTTCAAAACCGCTTCACACTCAAACTTGAACTTTAAAGATTGCAATCTCTTGTCATATTAAATTTCAAATATCAAAATTTTGAATAATTTATTATAATTACTTTCTACAGAAATATTAAAACGTATGTAAACTAAATATCACGCATTCTACAGCAAGCAATAAAGCTAAATCTACAATGTAAATAATATACATTTTTATGAAAATTCAGATTTGAATTAACTTGTCTGTAGCACCCAGCCTGCAAAAACCATCAGTGTAACATTATCTACTCTGAAAACAACGGGCAATAAAGCTAAACTTAAATAATACACATTTTTATGAAAACTTATTTTAATCAACTGCTCAGTAGCACCCACCTTAAATAATCAACTGTGAAAATGGAATCTGCCAAAAAGAAAACCCGGCAATAAAGCTAAATCTGTAACATCAATCTTTTACGAAAACTCAAATTTTAATTAACTGAGCAGTGGCACCCAGCTTAAAAAACATCAGGTTTTAAAACTTTGAGAACTGAACTTGGAGAGAACGGAACAATAAATCTAAATTGAAAATTAAATACCTGCATTTTCATAAAGACTTGAGTTTAATCATTGCAGTTCATGGTAAGCTTAAATATATATCAATATTTCTAAATACTTAATAAATTACAGAAATTGTTACACACAATAGCAATTTTAATTGAATAACTCATAAAGTAAAAATACTCACTTTATCATCACTTGCAGAATTAAAAAAATGCAAATATATTTTATCACTATCCATACCTTTCACTTCCTACTTACCAAGTACTAAAATTCAAATTAATATAGTCTTTAAAATGAAAATAAAACTTCAAATACTGAAATTTCATTATGGTACACTTTCAAAACAAAACAGCTACAAAAACTTAAATTTCAACCGTAAATGAAAAACACTTCAAAGCTTTCTAAAACTCGAAACAAATATTGCACATGCTCACATAAGGTTATGACAAAATTACAAGAATACATTCTGGTGCAGTAAACTAGTTCGGCTCATTTATCGGTGAGTTGGCTCTTAGAACTTTATCAATAATTTTTTCTTAATTGATATGGCATGCATAATCAAGACACAAGTCAAAATTTAAGAACATTGATGTTGTCTACAAGGATAATTCCATTTAACTTAGTGTGGCATTTACATTGGCATGCCATTTCTGTGTAATTCTAAAATTTTAAGGTCATTTTCCAAGTAAGACACTTAAGCTAATGTTGCATTTTATCTAGAAATTATGTTAAAACTTTCTTAACTGCATATTTTTACATTTATAGTCAACTTTAAAATTAATTAGTGAATTTCTGAAACTAAATCCTTATATGTAATTTAATTTATGTGTATTACATACTTTAATCAGCCAAATGTCTCATCTCTACATTGATTTCCTTGGCAGCCTTTATTATATTTTCACATAAGAAGGAGCCTTGTCTTCAAATGAGAAAAAACTGACTTTAGATGTTAGTCTGTTTTATACAGTTTTAAAATATTTTGACATTTATCAGTAAAGAAATTTCTATGAAAAAGGAATATAAACTTTTTGCTTAGTAAAATTGCAATCACTGTCATATTATTTGATTTTGTTTAGAAATTTAACAAATTAATAATAACTAATTAATCACTATTTGTATAAATGAAGTGCAAAAATAATGTATAAGATGTTTGCCTGCTGAAAAGAAAATTTTAAAGAATTGATATTACTTTAAAAGAAAATTTGAAAATTTGTAATTGCAAAATCTTTATTGCAGTTCAGAAACATTGAAGTTAGCTTCTTGTTTGATAAGTTAAATTTCACTTTTCCACAGTTTTGTTAACATTACATTTAGGTGGCAATCATTGTTACTTCTTAGATGATTGAAGTATTACTTCTTTTAATATCAGAATTCTTCTGTCATAAAAAGTTCATAATTTTTGGTATCACAGAAATAATCATTGTGTTTAAGATTTTCTTAATTTATCAGCATCTTAAAGCAAACCATATTAAGTATTTGATTTTTGGTTCTTAAGCTTGTTACATAAAATTTATGTAGAAAGTTGATATGATAGTAGAGAATTTTGTAAATTCTGGTTTTATTGGTAAATCTAATTTTGTTTTTCATTTAAATATTTTAGTGAATATTGTAAATGCATATTTATATTTTGAGCACATACAGTACATCAGTCTTGATGTGAGTTTTGTTTTTGTTATTTTCAATGATTGAATTGTATATGTTTCTTTTCGTTAAATTTGTTTTAGATCAAAGCTATTTTACTTTCTGGAGGTGGAACCCACAATAGTTATCTGTCTGACATGGTAACTCATGTAATTTGTGATAATCCTGATAATCCTGGTGTTTGTGAAGCACAAGAGTTATTTGAAAAACCTGTTGTTACTGTAAGTAGTTTTGATTAATATGAATTTATATAATTAAATTTGCTTAAATTTTTATTCATTCAATTCCAATTTTGATTAAATTTGTAGTCATAGTGATTTTTTTATTTTGAATGTTGCGTGATTCTTGATATCTTTTAAATTTTCTTTATCATAATAGAGTATATATAATACAAAAAGAATTTCATATTATTGAAACATGTGTTAAAAAAATTTAGTAGTAAATACATAAGTCTTATAAAATAATACCAAGCACTGGTACTAAATTAATAATGCAATATAGTAGATGTATAAAATATGCATGAAAATTTTTTATTAATATGTTATAAGTAAACAAATTGTGTAGCTATGTTTTCTTAACTTTCTCAAATCTAATATAAAATAAATCATTTTCATTTCCAGTTTTATACAAATTTTTACAACGTGTGAATTTTTTTTTTAAATATATTCAAAATTAATATCACAAATATTATGAAAAGTCTCAAATAATTTTTCTTAATAATTTGTATGAAAAATCATTTATGTTTTTCATGCAATCATTTACATACAAATCAAACTACAAAAAAAAAAAAAAACAAAAAAAAAAAAAAAAAAAAATCCGCCTTATTTTATTGTAATATCTTTCCACTAATTTCTGTGCATAATTATCAATATATGACTTTCAACCTTTCAGATATCAAATCATTGCTTTCTACAGTATGTAAAACAGCTCAAATGTGTAATAAATCCAAATATCTTAAGCATGGTAAATTTCCATTGTTATAAATAAAAAAATGAAGATTTATTACAAAAAAAATAAAGTTTTATGCCTAAATAAACATCACAATCAAATAAAATTCCTATGTATCTATTAATTGGCTGAGCTCCAAAAAATTATCTATGAATCTCAGTGATTGTAAGTACACTTAAAATTACATATGGAATACATTTTGGGGCACAGTAAATATATATTTGCACTAATATGTGGATTCAGTTTTATTTTTAATTTACTATATAATATTGGATTCCAAATTAAGTATCTAAGATATGTAAAATAGTGTTTTAAGATATGTTAAATAATGTTTTAACCTAAGATATGTAATTAGTATTGAAAATGAAACTGCATTTACATCTGTTTTGAATTCTAATGTCAACAGTTTTAATTTTTTTTCTTTTAATGTTATAGTTTTGATATTTCACTATGCTGTTATGAAGAGACTTTTATTTACTGAGAGAGCATTATTTTAACTTATTATTTTATTTCTATTTGTAATTTGTTAGATAAATGGAAATAAAAGTAGCTGGAATAATTTTTATTAGCTATTTAAAAAAGAAATTTTTGTGACTGAAAAGTACTATGAATTTATATCATTTAATTTAAAATATTTTATTGAATTTAGGTTTACATGAAAGTATAATTATTCTTTTTTCATTTCTAGACTCGATGGGTTTTAACATCTGCAAAGTGTAATAAACTGCTACCGTATCCTTCCTTTAAACATTTGATAATGAAATACTCTATCAGATTTTTCTATTATTTTTTTATGGATAACTATTTTGTGTATTATTACATTGCAATGGCTTGTATTAGAGACTATATCTGTAATTTAAAAAAGGCACTTTATGTTTATAATTGAAAGTTATGAAATATCTAATGGAAGAATTTATAATTTTTTTAATAGTTTCCCATTAGAACATGCTTTATAAATTGTTTTGTTATTGTGATTTTGAAGTTAATTATATGTATATATATCTATATAATGAAGTTTGTAAATTTTTATGTTTTATCACTATATATTTTATCTGTAAAATCCTATGAGTTGGTATGTATTTAGTGCGATTTCAAATTTTTGCACCAAGCTCTACACAATTATTTTTCTAACTTAATTAGGTTCCCTTGTGCAATATATGCTTTTGATCGCGCTTAAACTTGAATTTTAAACATTGTGATTTTGTGCTATTTTTTTGGTTTCAAATATTTAATTATAACTATTTACTACATCATATTTTATAACTAAAGACTAATTTCAGAAAAATTACATATTACAAGAAAAAATATAAAATAACTAAAAATTATGCAGTCTAGAGACGGAGACAACCAGACAGTCAAACTAAGTCAATAATATAAAAAACATATTTAAGAAATTGAGCTTGAGTTTTAATTAACCGGGCTGTGGTGCCCAGCTTAAAAAACATCAGTATAAATGCTATCGAACATAATAGACAACGGAGCAACAAAGCTAAATCTGTAACATAAATGACACATATTTTTATGAAAACTCAGATTTTATTTAAGCAGTCAATAGCACTCACTTTTAAAAGCATCATTGTAACACAGCTAATTTGATAACAATTGAGCAGTAAAGCTAAATCAATGATGTAAATAATATACATTTTAATGAAAACTCATATTTCATTGAAACAATTTGCGGCACCCACCTTAAAAAAAATCAGGTAAATGCAGTCTAATCCCCAAGAAAACTGATTAATAAAGCTAAATCAACAATGTAAATCTAATAAATTTTTATGAGAATTTGAGTTTTTAATTGACAAGCATCCCACTTCTTTGTTAATCTAAATACATAAATGTCAAATGTTTCCAAATGATATTTAATGAATTAATTAAAATATTACATAAACAGCAAAATTAATCAAACACACAAATTAAAAGTAATCACTTAATCATCACTTCTTGAAGAACCACCAGTCCTGGTTAAAATTTTATAGCCTACACTGCTATCGAAATGATAATGTCTCCATATATCTCCACAAGATACAAATCAAATTGACTGACATATGATTCATATCCCATCAAATCTTGTAATTATAGGCCAAGTGCATTCAATGGTATTTGTGTGACAATCTTTATCTAGTTCTTTAAATGTCATACTATTATTAACTGTTAAGTTTATAAAGTCCTCATCTGAAAGACAGTCATATGCTTTCCAGTAGCCTGATATTATGACAGACTGGAAGAATTACTTTATAAGCTTTAAATAAACTTCCAAAATAAATTTCACTTAATAATTTGTAAATAAAAATTTTCCTGAATAAGTTAAATTCCAATTTAATAAATTTTCAAAACAATTTTCACTTTATGAACTTAAATACCAATTCCATATATTTTAGAATAAATTTCACATTTCATATGCTTAAATTTTTATCTCAATATGAAAACAAAACACATCACAAAAGCCTCAAGAGTTACTACTACTCCAAACAAATTTCGTGCATGTACACAATCAAGCTATGTCGTAAAATCGCAAGAGTACCTTCTGGCTTAGTAAACCAGTTTAGCGCATTTAGCCCCATTCTGCCTTCTAGGATTTAGTATTCTTATTATTTATTCATTGTATTTTCTGTAATATATAATATCGTATCTTAACAGTTTTCAAATTTTTATAATATTGTTTCTATTGTTGAAGTTTTTTATATTAATTTGATTTTACAATACCATAATAATTTATAACATTTTTAAATCTGTGTCTAACAATATTTTATAAAATACTGGAATGTTATTTAGTCAAAAATAATGTTGCACTTATTATTTTTAAAGATTGAATTTTTGAAAAGTTGCTATACTCTATTGAACAATGCTATAAATGACAAAAAATACTATTTTTAATGTATATATGGAAAAAAATGTATAATACCCAATAGAATTGTGTTATAGATCATAAACTTAAATGCTATTTTTTAAATTTTGTAATTATTGCGATCTTTGTTGTGTAACATATTTCCTATTTTTCATTCTTATCCTGGGTGATATTTTGTATCATATTATGGTTTAATAATGCCATCATTTAACAAACAGAAATAATTTTATTCTCTGTTGTATAACATTTTCTTTATTCCTTATTCTACCCAATACTTAGAATTCTTTTATGATTTGATAACACCATTACTTAAAATAGAAGAAAATTATTATTTTATAGAAATAATATTTTTATTTATTAATATAAAAATAAGTAAATGTTCTAAACAAAGTCTTTTTGTTTTTTACAACCCCTGTTCTTTTTTAGTTGTTAATAGAGCTTTACAAACTCATCTCATATTTTTTTCTCCTTAGTTACCCCCCCCCTCATTAGACTTTGCCATTTATTGTCAGAGGTAACATACTGTAAGAAATAATGACATATAATTTTATATGACTACATTACGGTGTAGATGAGTCCTGGACTGCCTTTAAGCTAATGGATTTGGAATATTTGCCTATCACCAAGTGCCTCATAATTTTAAACCATGATTTGGTGACAAAGTCACGCAGCTCAAGTTACACTTGAGTTGGCGCTCTCCTCTCCACATCCACACCGCATGAACAGATGGAATTTGGATGTCACAGATTAAGATGAACACATCCTCAACCCATGAAGTTTCAAATATACAGTAAAAGAATATGGTTGCCCCTCCTCAATCGCTGCCCCTGACAAATTATGCTTCACTAAGCTTATGAGAAGCAGCATAATACCGCTGTGACTCAACTGAATACTCAGTTATATTTTTCATAGAAAAACAATCCGATTTAAAGATCTTCTTTCTATTTTAAACAGCTGTTATTTATCATAATTTTATTACAGTATGTGATAATTTATAGTAATTTAAAGCTTTTCTTGATTATATTAAAAAGCTAATGTGATAAAGGTTAAAAACTAAAAATATTTATTTATGTATGCTGAGTGTTTTGAATGAATAATGCTTCAGCCATATTCAGTCAATTTTATTGTAAAGCAATTTAATTTAAAGCTAATGGAATTGATTGTATGAATTGTCTCATCTGTTTTGAAAATTTATTGATGGTAAATTTCTTGTAAATATAAGCAAACGTATGCTTTCCTTATTTTATGCACTTTCAAACATTTATTATTATTTACACCATAATTTTGTTCTAATTTTTAATTTAACTAAATTTTTTTTTAAAAAAACTTTTTAAAAAACTTGCATATGGTTGGTATAAATTTTTTTAAATTTTAAGTTAAAAAGTAAAAAGAGAAATTTAAGATTTAAATATTTTCAGCTGTCTATTTAATTACAAGTCTATATATAATATATAAATATTAATATCTTAGAAATTCAAATTTGAAGTTTCTGAATGTTTTATGGATAGATACTACCTTTTTTATATGTTAGATTTCTCAAAATATTTTATCTATTGAACTTTAAAATAATAAGTTGAGAAATAAAAAGTTTAAATTCATTGCTAGCAAAAACTGTTTGAATAATCTTAATGAATGGTTGATTAGATAATATTCCATGACATTTTCCATCATTCTGTAAATAAAATATGTTAAATATTTTTATCTATTTCTAGAATAAAAACATTTTATTTCAAATTTAATTTAGATTGACATATTCACAAGTCGATATTTAATTTTTTTTTATTTAAAATAACTATAAAATAAAATTATTTTGAATAAAATTTTATTCGATACCAATAGATAATATAAGCATCAACAATCTCCAATTTGCAAGCAAATACTTATTATTTTTATAATCTGTTTCAGATGTTAGATATTTTGATATTTGCTTAAAGAATATTAAAATTTATTAAAAATAATATTGTACAATACAAAATTTTTGCTGATATTTATTATATTTAATATTTTATTCATGATGCAAAATTGAATTGGTGGTTGAGATTTCCCTTTTTTAATTTACATTTTACAGTACTGTTATTATTATTTTTTTTTCCTGAAACAACATGGAAAAGTAAAAAGGAAAAAAAATATATTGAATACAGATCTTAACATCAATCAAATTTAAAACATTTGGCTATTAACAATAACACATAGTCACTTGTCTTCTTTTTCTTTATTTTTTACTAGCTTACTTTAAATTAAATTGGCATACAATTAGTTTATCTTGTTATAGAGTGACATAGTGTCAATGTGTCTCATTTAACAACTTAATTGATGAGTTATTTGAAAGATTAATATTTCAGTGCTATTGACTAAGAAAATTTATTTATAATGATAAATAGCATTTGAAATATTAATACTCAAATTTAGAATGTTAGAATTATAATCTTTTATGAGATACAGGATATTACAGAGACATCTTCCAGATGTATTGAATGAGGCTATAAAACAATTGTATGATTTTAAAAGGAGTTGCATCATAGGCTTCATAGTAGCAAGTTGATTAAAAATTGGTTGGTACTTTTATTCAACTTTATTGCTCAAAATAATGGTTTTGTCATAACAAAAGTGAATAAACAAATCATTAGCTACCGCAGTGGTTCAAGACACTTCTAAATCATAAATGAATAAGAAAATCTAGCTATTAGAAATAAAGGCATGCCTACTTAAACCCTGAATATGCAATATATATGACATCATTTGCCATTTTGTAAAGACATACCATGTCTAAACAAACTGGTGACTCTTCTTTCAGGTCTTGAAATCTATTAAAGCAATTGCTATAAACCATTCAACATTGGTAGTATTGTCAAAATCAATTTAGATTTCAGATAAACCCCAAATTAACTAGCTAGGCAGTTAAACTAGACAAATATGATTGGACGAAAGAGATTTTCAATGGTTCCTCCATTTCTCTCACTGATATGACTACCAAATGATTGGTACTAAGGCTTTCAATTTAACAGTTCATGGTTCAATTCTCATCTTGAGGATATATGTTTGTAATGGTTTCAAATCTATTATAAACTGTAGGTCTTGATTTAACTAATTCCACCCTGGGGCCTAAGTGACTACCAAGTGCATCAGCAGTTGGTGTACAACATAACTTCCCTTTTTCAAAGGACTGCTTCATAAGAAGTCATGAATCCACTGCAGTAATTTTGGTTTTATGCAACCTGTTCTTAAGGTGATAGTAGTGTCTCTTAACGAAGCTTTTAATACATTTGTCAAACTGCTAGAATATCTTGCCTTACCTATCAACTCAGGCAATGCTAGGGATACCTTATTTTTTGAGATTTAAAACTACTGCTCTCACAAGTAAAACTTCTAAGGTAGACCTGTCTTTATGAGATAAGGAAATTTGAAGTTAATCAATTGAAGGAGTAAAAATGACTTCTTTGGTAACAGAGATAGAAATGACCTTTAATCCATCCATGGCTGGAGAAGAGCAATAAGCTATTAGTCTGCCTGTCTAGACAATTAAAAAACAATTTCATGTGCTGGGGCATTTTCAGTAAGACACTGTATGTAAAAAATGCCCTAAGAGTAAGGAAATGGTACATCATATAGTATATGAATGTGATTGCTTTGCCCTTACTCGATTCACTTCTTTATGTATTAATACTAAAGAGTTAAACTTCAGCTCCATAAGGAACTTTTTTCTGATTTCATAAACAAAGTGGGAGACTTTGATACATCGAGCTGTTATTTTGGATTTGGAATTTTTTGGTACAAATTACTTTTAGCAGGGTGCCTTGATTGTCAAATTCAGTTTACAATAAGAAATAGTTCCTATGTACAAAAATTAGTTATTTAAGTGACAAGTCTATCAAATAACCAACTTTCCTCAGTGAGATGATCATATACATTTTTGCTGGTAGTTAAGTTAGCAATCTGATCCAATATTTATCTGTTCGTCATGCTTTTATTTTCAACTAACATACTTTTAGTTGTTTTGGAAGTTTGCCTGACTATTTACAAGCATACTGAGGATATTTTGCAGCTAAATTTAAAAATGATGCTCTCAGTTACTATTCATCTATAAAACAACATATTCATATTCCATATGATTCTTGCAACAGTGTCAACAATGAATTTGTGGTGCATGTATTACTAACTCTATGATTACCAATGTGCACACTGAGAACATTAACTAGTTAATGTATTGACTGTTCAGTTAGTTGGGACTTTTTCTCCCTAGCATTCAGCCATGTTCTTTCTGTGACATTTGTAATAATATATTCTTAACACTGCATGCTCACACACAATTCTGATATTAAATTAATAAAGTTGTTGTTTTAAACCTCTTTCTTTTTGTTTAAGCTGTAACAACATTCTCCAATGAGATAACAGAGTTAACTTCAAACTAGTATTTTTCTTTGGCATGTCAGATACTGCTGTAGCAGAGCATATTTGGAACATGTTGAAGAGAAATATTATTGAAGTATTTGAAATTGATCACTTGTGAAGTTTATGATAGAATCTATTGTCAAACAACTCAAATGATAAAAAACTCCTCTATTCCCCAGTCAAATATCAGCTTGTATAAATTTTAAAATTTATTGAAATTAACATTCTTTTTTCAGTTACTAGTCAGTAAAATGATGTTCTTAATTTCTAATCATTTGTCATCTATACAAACATGCGCAATTCATGATCAGGGTTGAATTATTTAATGCATATATTTTGTGACTAAGTATAAATACTTTCAGGTATCAATATTGGATGAAGTGAAATGTTTGTATTATTGACATTATTTCTTTAGATTGAAGCTAAAGTGATTCAAGTTTTATCTGTTTTCAATAATGCTACAATAATTGCTAGTTTTTGTATTATGATGTGGTTTTTGTATATAATTGTTCACTTATATTTCCATCAGGTAAATGTTACAATTTTATCAAATTTAACCAATAAGTAAACTATTTAAAAATAAAATTGACATGAAAAATTTTGTAATTATAAAATTTTTCAAAAAAAAAAAAAAAATTGACAAGTTTGTTGTTGTTTGGACAATATATACAATAATTTATTGACTTCATCCTTAAAATAAAAAAAGAAATAGATAAGTGGTGTCTTCTTTATTAAATAAAAAGAATTTAAGAACTAATCAACTTTATTTATATTTATATTTTCAATATATTACTTGTTAAATTAACTTACCTATGTCAATATTATATATATAGACAATGGCTATATATATAATATTTATTTATTGGCTATGTATATTATTATTCTTATTCATAGTATAGTTGAAAATATAGCATAATATAATATAAAATATAATTTTATGATATAAAATATTATATTATCATACAAAATATCATATTTAAAGATTTTATGTTTCCTTATTATATTTTTTAAAGTTGAACAATGATATAAATCATCTAATGATTATGGTGTAATTTTTAGTACTAATTATAATTTATTATTTATTTATAATTGAAAACTTTTCATTTCAGTTAAAAATGAATAATAATTTTTTTAATATTACACATAATTGTGATAACACTAAAAATTTTATCAAGATATTATGCATAAAATATTTCTCTTAACTAAAACTACGTTACGTAACTTTGAAAACTGTTTGAATTTTTGTTTTATATTATACATCAATTTCTAACATACATCTATAAATTTAAAGTATTCATCTGTTCTGTATTTTTATTTTTCTATTTATTTTTGTGTCATAAAATTAATCTATGTGGAAAATTGAAGCATCATATCTCATAGTATTTTTATTCAACTTGCTCATTTATATTAATATAATTGTATTATAGTTCTTGCATTGCAATAATTAATTACATATATTTTTATCCTTAATGTATTTTTCTTAGCTTAGCTGGGTTTAGTGCTGTAAAAAATCAGATTTTTTTTGGATTAGTTTTTTGTGGTTCTCAGGTAATATTTCATTTTATTAAAACCATTATTTAATGACAAAACAAAATACATATGCTTAGTTTGCATGATAATATTTGAATTAAACATTTTTTAGCTAATAAATAATTTTTATATTTTAAAAAATCTTATTATCTGGAGAAATGCTCTTTAATAATATTGTTAATTTTCAACTTATGTAACCTTTTTATTTCAGTAATTGCTGTGTAAAATTATTATTTGCATACTTGTTAAATTAACTTACTTAACATTATTGTCAATTTTATACTTATATATGTAAAATTACATAAATATTGGTTGAATTCATTTCCTTACAGAATTCAAATATAAAAGAAATAAAAAGAGTTTATAGGAAAATCTCCTTTATTGGATTGTAACTTTTGTAATGGAGAGTATTATGAATATATGCCCAAAGTAAAAACATAATGCAAACTGGAAAATAAATGTTCATATATTAATAAAAACTGACATTTCACATACACCAACTTTATATTTATAAAAAGGCCTCTAGAAGATGCATATTATTATATCTTTGTTTTTCTTATAAAATCTTTGTTTAACTTTCAAAGTAAATATAATTTCAATTTTTTATTATGCAAAGTTTTGTATTTGTTTTCATGAAAAATTTTTTTATGAGCTTTTAAAACTTAAAAATCACAATTAAATCAAAATTACCTGAATCATCTTTTTATTTCTGTTGTTTGTTATAATTATTAAGTTGTGTAGTAGGTGGTAGTTGTGTTTCAATTATTTCTCTTCTTTTTCTGTTCTCATTAATCATTCAATACTTCATATTTGTATATGTGTCATGTATATCTTTCTTTCATCAATCCTATCTTCTCAGACTATCAAAAATGTTTATGGTTCTCATATACAATTCTATTAATTTTTGTAATGCTTTTGACTCAATATATCTTGAACTGAACTGGTAACCAACTGGTTAGCACTCTTGCCTTCAATTCAACAGTTCATTGGGTTTGGATGTTTGGAATGGTTTGGAATGCACTTTAATGTTGGTCTAATTAGTCCTTGTGTACATAAAATGATTCTTGAGCTACAAGCAAACCAAACCAATCAGTATATCTTGATGACTTCTTAAAGCATAATAATTAGAAGCAGCACAACTTATTGCGTTGATGTTTGATATCTCCATATGTGAGCTGTTATTACTTTTTTCAACATCTATATGTAACTGATATTCATTAAAATATTTGTTTCATTCATTTGAAGAATTTGTTTCTGCAATTCCATACATTGTTTATTTGTTTAAAATATTTGGTATTAAATTAGAAAACTATTGCAAACAAAATTAATTATGACTTGGAAGTGATTATTAGAGAACATTTTCTCACGACAGAAAAATTAACTATGTAATATATTCCTATTTAAACCTTCTCTCTATATAAATGTTTCAGCCTTTTTATTTATCTTTACGTTCATCAAAAAATATATGCAGTTTATAACTTTATAACATATTAAGAACTTTTTATTTTATATGTTTTGATGTTGTTTCTTTTGACTTAATAAATATTTTTAGGTTATTAATATTCATAAATGATTAATGTTGAACATAGCTTTAAGAGTCCTTTTGACTTTAAGAGTGTCTTATCAATCTAAGTAGCCTTTGTGAGCAAAAAAATGACCATTGAGTGACAAAACTAAACCAATCTTTGTCTTTTAAGAGAATTCACAATCAAGCTGAACATTTTATTAAAATTCAATTGTTAGAAAAAATTGTTGGTTAAAAATTAATTAAGGTTACTATATATTCTGCATTTAAATTGAGAGATTTTTTAGTTGATTAGTAAATAAGTAAATCAAGAATTACAAAAAATCTTGAAGAAAAATATTTCTTTCACAAAATATCATAAAATTAATAGAATATAGCTTTTAGTGCTATTTTTTTATACATAAGATATTTATTTCATAGATATAATTTAATCTCAGTGAATTAAATGTAAAGTTTCTTGTATATTTGGCATTTTAGATAAGCCTTGTTGATAAAAAGAAGCTATGGTCTATGACTACTTATTATGGAGGAACTTTTCATATAAATTATACCAAGACATGTACACATTTAGTAGTTGGTAGTCCAGAAGGAGTAAGTAATATAATGCAAATAAAAATTTTCTTTCAATTTGAATTTAAAATTTATGGCATTATTATTGAGTGGTTATGGCTAATTTTGAAGATAAATTCTGAAAAATGTATTCATATTTCTTTCAAATAATTATTTGAATTTATTATTTTTTGCTTTTTTCTTTGATAATATATTTCTATAAATAAAAAGTATTGTTATATCATGATTTATTTTTGGAATTTGTGTAAAGAATATTTGCAATCCTTTTTTGAACAGTAATTTTTTTTTCAATATTAATTTTTTTGTTATTTTAACAAAAAAAAGTTTTTTAGCATTTTATTTTTTGACAAAAATTATAATTAGTAAGTTTTTTCAAATGCTAATTAGATCATTTTTTATTTTACTAGCTCATTTTGATGAGTTCTTCTAGAACTGAAAGTTCTAATAAGAGTTCTAATTGTGCAATAGTGAATTTGTGTTAATAAAGAATCATTGACTTGTAAATGAATTGTAAAATAATTATAATTTTATCATAGACAAAGAAAAAAAAATTGGAAGTGTCAACAGAAAAAGTTATTTACCTAAATGGGTAAATAAAAAAATCCTTTTCAGAGAAAATACATTTTTTTAATTTACTGGTTATGGACAGATAGATTATTAAGATATTTTATATTTTAGCATAAATGTATACTTTATTGATTCCAAATTAAATGTTGCTAAAATAGTTTTTATCTATCATTTAATGTCATTTATGTATGCTATGAAAATTATGACATAAAAATATTTAAATATGTAATTCCCAGGATTTTATCAGTTGTCTTAGGTTCTTACTGACATCACAATCCTCAATACTATAGTGACTAATAGAAAATATTTTTATTTAACTTTTTGCCATATTCTTTCATCTTTTAAAAATGCATATATTTATAAATAATTGTTATTTAAGGTGAATTCACAACTGCCAATCATGAAAATATTTATTAGTCCTTCATTGCATTAGTTAATCAAATAGCTGGGAAATTTGATCAGAAGAATTTACTTAATGTAAATAAGAAATGCTTATATTAAGGTAATGGAATATTAAATGAATACTTATCAATTTAAGATTCCAAAGAGACAAAAATCCATCAATACAGTAATTGCTGCCAAATTAACTATGAATAAAAATTTAGTATTTACCTGATATCTGATCAATATCAAAGTAGCCATAGATTTTTACTCAAGCATTTTTTTACACAAAATAATGAAATGCTTTAGCTTAATATTAATATAAAAAATTTGATGTGAAAATAAACAGAAACTTTTGTGAAATAGTAAGTAGAACAACCTTGGCAATAACTCATTATGGGGGAGAAAGAGATTATTGTACCATAAAAATAAAATTATGCCATCTTATGCTGAAATTATGCTGATGGAATAATATGTAAGCATCAAGAGTTTTGTAGAAAAAAGTTCTTGGAGTACCTTTGAAATACTTTTTAAAATTTTTGTTGCTCGTAAAAATCAGATGTACTTAAAGCAGTTAAACTATTAAGTAGGTACATGTTTGTAGCAGTTTCCAATTTACACACCAGGCGCTGCACAATTATCTTCCTGACCTAAATTTTGTCACCTTGTGCTATATCCAGTTTTCAAAACACTGATCATTCTCAAACTCAAAATTTCAATATCGCACTTTTCTGCATTTTCAATTTCAATCAAAATTTTCATTATTTCTTTATAACTACTTACTACAGAAATATTGCAAAACTAACAAATGGAAACTAATTTCACAAATTTTATATAGATAACATATTACAATAACTATAAAAATCGATGCAATTGTTTCTACTCAGTCAATAAAATATACATAATCAATTTCTATGGTTATTTTCTTTCAATTATTCAAATGAATACAAACACTTAACAAATGTATCAATATAAAAATACCAATCAGATATTAACTTATCTATAACTCTAAGTCTTTAACATTTTTTGTATACATAAATAATATACATATTTAGGAAAACTTGTTAATTAATTGGGCATTAATGTTGACCTCAAAAAAACATCAATATAAAAGCAATTTGCCACAGGAAACAACCGGGCTATAAAACTAAATCAATTACACACATTTTTTTTATGAAATATATAGTTTTAATTAAAATGGCCAAACATTTTTGTATTTTATGTTAAAGTAATTGTGTACAAAAATATGTAATTATTATTACATGAAAACATATTCCAATTTCGATAAAATTATACATAAGCATGAAAATTTAAAAAATTTAAATTTTTCAAATTTAGTGTTTTTATTTACACTGCAAGAAACAAAGGATATTGAGGTTGTGGATTGATCTTGCTCCTAAAGAATTGTTTGGTTGATTTATACATTATTGACAGATGTAGTAAGCTATATGAAATAAAAATGGTATTTGTTTGGCTAAAAAAAAATGTGTTCCATTGATCACTTTGATACCAAAGGAAATACACAATTTGTGCTGGAGAAAAACAAATAAAAATAGATTTCCTTAAAATGAAATCATTTTTAGTAGGGGTATGGTTGGCGATTTTGTGGGGTAGTAGGCATCCAGCAACTCATCTGCCTAGAATATTCCAAACATCCTCTATTGGGTTCATGTTCAGGGAACATACTGGCCATTTAATTTGTGTGATTCCTTCCTCCAAAAGCAAAACATTCATCAAGTTAGCACAATGTAGCTTGAAATTGTCATCTATTAACATGAAATCATCTCCAGTTGCTGCAGCATAAGGGACTACAATAGCTTTGAGATTCTCATCTATATATTGGCAACCAATCTGAGCTTTATTTTTAATGTTATGTAGATTAGTTACGACCATCAATTGAGATACTAGCATAAATAATCATTCCCCATTCCCAGATCTGACACTTTCTTGAATGAATGTAGGATTGTTTCTAGTACCATCTTCCCTCCAGATAAAAATATGCCTATTATCTGGATGGAGAGAAAATAGGACTTGTCAGAGAAAATAATATTGCACCAATCATTTCTTCTATAATTCGTATGCTTTGTTGGTCACAGTGTATGGGTGCCTTCCTGTAAACATGATATATACCAGGGGTGGCCAAGACGTCGACCGTGATTGACTGGTCAACCGCGAAGATATTTTAGGTAGCCCACGCGACCATCCCAATAATAATCTCTGATACTAACAATTTAATTTATAACTTATGACATGGAATTAATGAATAATTTGAAATAAAACTTAAGCTTTAAAACCTAAAACAATTTCTGCAAATTAATACAATGGATTTGTCGTTTTACAGTGAATTAAATAGAAACAACTTGACAACGTCAACAACGCCAAACATTGGTCACATTTAACAGATGAACATTTAAACTCATGTTTACTCATTGCAATTAGTTTGTACCAGCCACAATATGATAAATTTGTCGCAGATATACAGTCCAAATTTCACCTAAATGAAGTGAATAGGAAGGTCAATTTTTGATATATGAATACTTTGATTATTAAATTTTTATTTTGTAAATATTAATATTAAGTTTTCTTAGAAAAATTAGATAATTTACCATTTTTTCCTGTTACCAAAAATAAATATGTAAACATATATGTTACATAAACTTAGCTCTGCCATTGGTAGACCGCCTTCCATTTTTTCAATGGGAAGTAGACAACGGATCCCAAAAGTTTGGCCACCCCTGATATATACCATTGATCAGCATGTATACAGCCTTTCAGCATAAAGTTGGTTTGGAACAACTTGTGCTGAAACTGTGGTACCTGTAGCCATATGAAGGTTTTGAATTAGAGTAACATTCATATTTTAATGTCTCCAGCCAATAGCATTTAATAACAGCCTTCATTGGATATTGTTGCACACCTACAACCTTGCCCTGATTTTTAACCTTCATTTCCAGAAAAAGGTTCCAGATTCCTGGAACCTTTTTCTAAAACCTTTTTCTTTTTCTAAAATTTTGTTAAACTCCAATGATTTCTGCTATTTTGGATTTTTTTGGACTCCTCAAAACCAACCTACAACTCTCCAAGCTTCTGATTCTGTTAAAGGACTTGTTGACACATCACTCTCATTGATACAATGTACTTACTGAATGTTAATCATTCTTTTCCACTTTGTTTTAAATTGAAAGCTGAATCTCATTCTCTTTTGCTAAAGTGTTTTCAACATCAAACTTAAAATTTTGCAAAGTTTGAAAATGAAGAAAAATTTTATTTGTAACTCTTCCATTTAATAAGGGGTCAGTGCATTATTTTATAAGGTATTCTTTAATTGTTTTGACCAGTGTGTTATGTGAGCATTCATTCAGCATCAGAATGTAAGCAGATGTAGACTTCTATTGAGAGTCAAAATCTTAATTTCTTTTGTACATATACATATATCACATAAGTGTCTTATAGCGATTTATTTATTTTCTAATAAAAGTAAATAATTTGGGAACTTAATTTGTTATTTTTCTATGAAGCCCAGTGTCATAGTGGTGGGTCTTCCTGCTTCCAAAGCACAGGTTTGAGAATCTCAATTCGCTTTTCATCTCTTCAGAAAGTAGATAAAACCTAGAACTGATCATCTTGGGAACTAAACACTGGGTGTTCCTCATTAGATGGATAAGTCCCTGATTATTCGAAACATATATTCCTGTTAGGTTGAACACCTAATCGGCCCACAGTCAAGAAAACAGGTGGGATCTGTGTGCCTTAGCCCCATGCTATCATGCCACTAAGTTTAGTTTAAGTTTGTTATTTTTCCATATTATACTCATACTTTTTCAGTTAATCAAACTTCATTAATTCAAAAGTAATTTTGCTATGTTATTCACTTACAATATATTTTAAAACTTTTTCTAACATTTTTCGTTTTTAGGAGAAATATTCTCGTGCAATTGAAGTTGGTACAAAAATTATCACTCCAGATTGGATCTTAGATTCAATTCGAAATAGATATTTATGTGATGAAGAATTGTATCACCCTAGACTCTTACTTTTCCCTGAATCAGAAGCTCCTTCGCCTGAATCAAACAATGTAAATTCAGCCTTACTTTCTCTTGATAAAATCAATATTGATTCAAATGTTTCTTCTGTGCAGTCTGCTTCTGAGCAAGTTGTACAAGAGAGTTTTTCACCAAACCTTGAAAATAGGCTTACTGATAACATGTTTGGAAATCAAACTGCAAATATAAAAAATGAATCAAATGTAAAACAGGTAACTTCAGAGCAAACTCAGATTTTAAATAGACCTTTACCATCGCCTCAAAAATTACCAGCTAGACCTCAAACTCCAGCCTTAACTACATATCAGCAGACATTGCAAAGTCAACAGATTATTCAGCAAGGTGAGCAAAAGTTAAACCAAGCACTTCAGCAAATACAAGCCCAACAGCAACCTCAGCAAAGAAATGTTCAGCAATCAATTCTTACTCAAATGCCTCAACAAAAGGCACAGTGGCCACAACAGCGCATTGCTCTTATGCGACAACAACAACTTGCACAACTGCAAATGCAGAGGTTACAATTAATTCAACAACAGCAACTACGAAACAGACAAAGCCAGGGAGTGCCTGCTGCTCAGTTAGCCCAGTTACAACAACAGCATTTGCAACAACAGCAGCTTCTACAACACCAGCATCAACAACAGCAACAACAATTACAACAACAGCTGCAACAGCAATTACAGCAACAGCAGTTACAGCAACAACAGTTACAGCAACAGCAACAATTACAACAACAGCAGCAACAATCTCAGCAGCAAAAACAGTTGCCTCAACAACTTCAACAGCTACAATTGCAACAATCACAAGTACCTTTTTCACAACATCAATTGTTACAACAGCAAAATAATCAACCACTTATTCAGCAACCTCAAGTTCAATTGCCACGACAGCAAGTTACTCAAACTCTTTTGCAAAAACAAGCTCAAATACACATTCAACAAGTAGCAAATCCACCTGGTGGTATCCAACCAAATCAGGTTAGCATAATGCAATCACCAACCAATAATCAAAAATTGCATATTCAAATGGCTCAGATTCGGCAACAGCAAAATGTTTCACAACTTCAACAACCAAATTTGACTCAATTACAGCAGCAAACCTTGCAAAAGCATCAATTGCAACAGCAGTTGCTGAAACAACAACATTTTCAACAGCAAGCTCAAAATAATTCTCAAAGAACTCTAACTAAATCCCCTAATATGCCCCCTTCACCTCTTCATTCTCAGCAGCAAAATATTTTACAGCCATCTCCTCGTCAATCACCTCTTCAACAGTCACCCATGCAACAGTCTCCTTTACAACAATCTCCCATGCAGCACTCTCCTCTTCAACATTCACCTCAACAGCTTCCTGTCCAGTCACAGCAAACTAATATGCAAATTCAACCTCAACAGTCTCCATTACCTACCCAACGACCTCAAACTCCACTTCAACAGCCTTCACCTCAGCAGACTCATCACTCACAACTTTCAGTTCCACTTTCTCCTTTGCAAGCTCAACAAAGTGCTGTTGATAAGCAGCAAACTGAAATGATTAAAGTTCAATTAAAACAAGCATCTTTGGAAAGAGCTCAACTTCAAGCACTTGAAAAAGTGCGATTGCAGCAGTCATTAGAAAAAGTACAACTTCAACAAATTGCTCTTGATAAAGCACAATTGCATCAAGTTGCTTTAGAAAAAGCTCAATTGCAAGTTGGATTTGAAAATTCACATACTCAACAGAATGTTTTGCAGCATCAGCTGCAAATCACTGGAGGGCAACCTCAAATAACTTTACAACAACAACTTAATCAGTTTCAAACTCAAAAGTCAAATGCATCTCAAATTCAACAACCAGTTCAATCTTTACAATCTCAACAAACATCCTCCAATACTGATATGCAAACAAGCATCCAGTCTTCTCAAATGCTTAATTCAGGAACTCAATTTCCATCTCAAGGACAGCCTGCTGTTAAATCTACTAATATTCAAAATTCAACTCAGCAGATTCAACAACAAGGCTCTATTCAACGATTACAATTGCCTCAGTTATCAGTTCAACATCTTCAACGTTTGCAGTTACAACAGAATGCTGTGCTGCAGAGATTACATCTTCAAGGTTCCCAATCTCAACAATTGCATTTGCAACAAGGGACATCACTTAATTCCATTCATAGTTCCTCATTACAACAAACGAATGTTGGCAAGCAAATATTGCAAAGCAATTCTGGGCAACACATGCAGTTGCACCATGCAAATTCTCAACAGTTACAGCAAGGGTCCCAAGCACAGCAAATTCAACAGTTAGCTCAGCAGCTTAGGATGCAGCAAAACTCTCCAGCTCAACAAGTTCAGTTACAGCAAGGATCTCCTGCACAACTTTCTCAAGGCTCTCCAGCTCAGTTACAGCATGGTTCTCCTGTACATCAGTCTCCTCAATTACAAGGATCTCCCCAACTGCAACAAAATTCACCTGCACAAAATATTCAGTTATCACAAGATTCTCTGTCACAACAAACATCTACTCAGTCTATTCAACAAATTCAGTTGCATACTGTGCCTTCTCAACAAAATCAAACTCAAGTGCCTCAACGTCAAGTATTACAGCCGTCCTTACAACAATCGCAGTTACAGTTACAACCTCAACTACAATTACAACAAATATCATCTCATCAAAATTTCATAAATCGAACATCATCTCAAACTCTGAAAATATCTCAAGATAATCTTCAGCAAATCCCATTACAATCTTCACAAACACAAGATGTCAGCTCACCATCTGAATTACAACAAAATTCCGGAACTCCTAAATTAACTCATAACTCTCAAGCATCTGATCAATCTCAGATCCAGCAAATGTCTCCTCAGCAAACTAATTTAATACCACATTCAACAGAAATGCAGCAAAATATGTCCCAAATACAAATATCTCAACAGTCTCAAATTCATCAGACTGCTTCAGGACATGAAATCAATCAGTCTACAACATCACCAATTCACGCTCAATTACAGAAAGTTCAACAGTTTTCTCGTGCTCCACAAAATCAAATGCAACCTGTTCAACAAGTCTTATTAAAACAAGCATCTACCCAATCTCAAATTCAGCAACCCCAAAATATTAATCAGCAAATTCATTTATCACAAACTTCTGTACAGCAAGTACAACTACAAGTTATTCAACAAGCAAGACTTCAGCAACTTCGCCAGCAACAAGCACAATTACAAAAGTCTATATCCCAAGTTCAAAGCCCTCCTCAACAAATTCAAAACAATAATTTGCCAGCCAATTCTCTGCATCAAAGTCAAGTCCTTCAAGAATCTCAACTTTCCCAAAATTCAGTTCCATTAGTGCG
Organism: Latrodectus geometricus; assembly: GCA_026290005.1. Lineage (NCBI taxonomy): Eukaryota > Metazoa > Arthropoda > Arachnida > Araneae > Theridiidae > Latrodectus > Latrodectus geometricus. Next base: position 154,095 of record JAPDSC010140931.1, read on the forward strand.
TCAACCCTTGTCATCTCCGCAAAATTCACAAAGTAATTCTCAGCCATCATCAGCTTTACAACAAGTTCAATTGCAACAACTCACTTTACAACAAGCCCAAATGCAGAAATCTAATATTTCTCAAACAATTCTACAACAAAATCAGTTGCAGATGCGGCAGGCTGCCTTACAACAAGTTCGATTGCAGCAACAATCTACGTCACCAGCCCAACAAATTCATACTCAAAGCAATGTTCCTAGATTATCACCTCAGCTTCAAGTTCAAACTCAAGTTGTTGCAAAACAAATCCATTTGCAACAGCAACCATCTCAAATTTTGCAGCAACAGCAGCAACAGTCACATCAAACACCTCCATCTCCTCAAATGCAAAACCAACCTCGTTTTACTAATCAATTATCACCAACTGTACGTGCTGTACAAAAGTTTCCTGTTACTCTTCCTTCAACTCAAACACCCATGCATGGTCAGCCTCCTGTTCAAGGTTTGCATCAGCAGCAAATATTGCAACAAAGGCAACAGATTCAACAACAGTTAGCTTTACAACAATTGCGCCAGAGACAACTTCAACAACAACAACAACAGCAGCAGCAGTTGCAAAGTACTCCTCAGCAAACTCAACAAACTCTTCAACAAGTAATTGCTAATCAACCATCTGTTATGATGAAACCCCCTCCTCAATATCCATATGATAGGCAGCAACTTCAAGGTCAACCCCGATTGCAATTTCCAGCACAACCTAGACAAGTATCTCCTCAACAACAAACACAGATCACTCGACCCCCATGGCCACAAGCTTCTACTGGCCAACAGACTCAATTTTTAAGGCGATCTCCTGGAGTTAATCCTCCACCATCACCCCAATGGCCACAACATTTGCAGCAGCAATCTCCAAAAGAAGAGTTGTCAACAAATTCTCAGCAGCAATCTACATGGTCATCAAGACAACCTCCTGAAAGAGAGCAAGCTCAAGCTGCAACACAACAGTTACTTTGGAAGCAACAATTGATCCAGCAACGGGACTCTTCTGTACCTGTAGCATCTCAACAAGTGCAGATACAAGCATATCAATTGAAACAACTTGAATTGCGCAGGCAGCAGTTGCAACAGATTTCAGGTGCTGTTCGCCCTCAAACTCCATTTCCTCCTCCAGCTGACCAAACTTCTCCAAGGATTTCAACTCCCTCACCTCAACAACAGTCACCTCAGTATCAAATTCAGAATCCTTCTGCAATTCTGTCTCAAACATCTCCTGGTTCTGCTAGTCATGTAGCTCAACCAACTACTCAAGTTACACCAAAAACAAAAACAGCTCTGGCTAATTTGCTTAATACTAGATTGCAAACCACTGGGCGATCTGTAGAAGGTGATTGCACTCAGACTGTTGTTCGAATTACTCAACCAATATCAGTGAGTATATATTTTTAAATTTTGCACGTGTGTTTGCGGTGAGTGAGTGAAAGAGAGACTAATTAGATTCTTATTCAATCTATGTTTGTTTCAGGTATTTTCATTGAATAGTTATCTGAGATGTTTTAAAATAAAATTATGTAAATTTATTTGAACAAATGACTTTTATAATTGTTGCATAATAAAACAGCATATGAAATAAAAATTTTCTAATTTTCTTTTAGCAAGCTGCTTTATCTCGAAGAGTAAGTACTGATGGAATTACTGTAGTTCATCATCCAAGTCAGTTGCCTGAAAGACCACAGATAATTGCTGTGCCACAAATTGTATTCTATGGTCATGACAACAAAATTAATGGTAATATTGTAATTCTTTTCATATTCAGATGTTAAATTATTCATTACCATTTTTTAATTGTATTTTTTTACATGTATTACTTTTAAAAATAAATACAATTTAAAAATGATAATAAATAATTTAACATATAAATATCAAATTTGTAAAGTTTACAATAATTTTTGAGACATTAACTTAATGGAAGTACAATAAAACTTATCATTAAAAAAGGGGGCTTATAAGAAAAATAATATTTAAAAATCATCACTTTGGTAACATAATATTCGTGATATATCACTTTCCAATGAAGTTTATTTTTATCTGTTAACATTATCAAATTACTTTTCCTTTGACTTCCCTAAAATTATTGTTCATTGTTTTCTTGTAAAAAAACTTACAAATACAGCTTTAAAAATTAATAATTCTGCAAGTATTAAATTTAATTTTCTGTTTTTCTCATCTAATACAATTCTTTGTAAACTAGATGTTTTTGTTTTTTTTTTTGTTTTTTTTTTACTTACATAATTACTTTTTTTATTATATAATTACTTATATAATTAATTTTTTACTTATATAAAATTCTCACTCTTTTGTAAATTTTGTTCCTTGGGTAACTGGTTATTTTAATGGTTGTTTCATTAAATATATACCTTGTGAAAATTTTTTCCTTTAAAAGACTTTTAGTTATTGCTATTAAAATTAAAATGTTTCTGTTTTTTTATGTACAAGAAAAGAGATATATATTGTAAAATGTATTTCTAATTTAACTTCACAACTTTGATCTAAGTGGGCATTTTTATAAATTTTAAAATCTGTTTCAATCCATTTTTAAATAGTTTGATTTGTATCTAATGAAATTGAACAGTTGGTTTTGGCTAATAAAGATTAATAGGTAATTATTAAAATAAATTTTTTTGAAAATGTATTTAAATAATTAACTATTAATCTTTTACATTGACGATTTATTAAAGAGTTAAATAGGTAAAATATTCCATTATTTTATATATCTGAATGGTCTATGAAAACATTTTCTTATAATATGTAGGCAGTGTCCTTTACTATCTTAAATTATTGCAAGATGTATTTTTGACAAACTAACTTTTTTATTTGTTCAGGGTATGTATGCATAAATTTTTTTTCTTCCTCCTTGTTTTAAATTTATTTGCTGGTTAAAATGGATACTGATATATTTACTCACACATTGTTTTACTTCTAGTGCCTTCTGATTTATGTCTACTGGGATGTGTATTTTGTATAGAAGAATTTGATAAATCACCAGATGCTGATATTGCTATGTGGACCCAAGTATGGTTTCCCCCCCTTTTTTTTTTTTTTTTTTTTCTTTATTGAAAAATTTTATATAATAAATTTTAATAATTTTAAAATATTTTTTATAAATTTAGTAAATAATATATAAATTTAATAATGTGTATTGCATGCAACATTTTTACATGTTTTTTTATAAATATCAAAATTAAAAATTATGGTGCACAGTTTCAAATTTATTCTGATTTGAAATATTTTTAAAAATGACTACAATTAATTTATGTTTCATAACAAATAATAAGTTCATAACTCAGGTGTCAATTTTTTTTTTATTTTAAAATTATATGATTTAAAGAAACTAAAAATTATTTGAAAAATTGAACATATAGTTTTATTAAATTTCTAGAATTGAATTTACCTACTAAATAAAATGCATGTTTTAGTAAAAATAAATTATAAAATTTATTATCCTTTGTTATTCTACATAAACACATCACAAGCACATAAAAAAAGATAATGAAAGTTTTTTCTATATCTAATAAAGCAATATAGGAAAACTTATTGATAGGTATAAAAAATTAAATTACAAAATTTAATGCCTTGCATTTCTGTTAATTTTATAAACAAAGTAATCCTTATATAACTATTCTTACTAAACAAAATTTCATTTAATTTATTACATAAATTAAGTTTCTACATAAATGTTGCGATTTTATTTTTATCTTATATTTCTTTTAAGCTAAAAATTATTTGTATAAAAAAATGTAAAATAAAATACTTTTCAAATTGCATAACTAAGACAAGTAGTTTTAAATTATTATTTCAATTTAATAATTAATTACAATTTTCTTTATTTACAAATACTATGTATATAAAGTAAAAGTATATAATTTTCTTAAAATTTTTAACTTAATTTAAATTTTATTTCAGATTATATTACAGCATGGTGGGGAAGTGGAGCCATCTTATAGCAGTAAATGTACCCATGTTATTTGTGCTAGTCAGACGAATCCAATTGTACAACAAGTAAATATTTATTATTTTAAATGATATATATATATATATCATTTTTAAAGATCTATACTATTTTTTACTATTATTGTTATTTTTGCTTGATGAAACTGATATTGATTTCTTTATAAATAACAATTTTTCATTAAAAAAACATTTTATCGGTACATTCACAAACAATTAGCATTTTCAAATATTTGTAATAAAAAATAATTAACAAAATTGAGTACTACTAAATATTATGTGTTTTATTTAAGCAAAGATTTGAATCAAATACATGCCTGTTTATAGATGCTATTGAAATTTAAATCTTATCATATTTACTCTATTATAGTTTTTACACATGTTTAATTACATCCTTAATTACATATTTTATTTTTTTCTCATGTACCATATTATATTTTTTCTATGTACCAAATAAAAAAAAATCTTAGTTGGGGTACACCATTTACATTTGTCTTTCAATTATAATTATCTTAGAGAGGAAAGTAATTAGTTTGTTTTTTAAATTAAATTATCTGAGCAAGCTGTTTTGAACAAATAGCCAGCACATTAAAATTAATTTTTTTGATAATAATTGTAAAAATAGTATATTTTTATAGAATCTCAAATATATAATCCCCTCTGGGGGTTTACTCTTTCTTTAAGTAAACATGGGTGTTACAAGCCCAAGGTACCCCAGTGATCTGTCCTCTCCTTTCCTTTCTTTTCTCCTTTGCTCTTCTGCTTCTTTTCCACTTCTCCCTCTGTGTGATTGCCTCTTATGAAGTTGAGGATTCCCTTTGAGTAGCTATCACCACTCTGTGGGTTCTCTTGGGTACTAAATCATCCATGTGTTTGTCCTGCATGGAAACCAGAGTCCCTGGTAATTGAGCACCCCAGAAACCAATACATTACTTAGGTCTCTGCTACAGATAAATGGGAGGTGTTGTAGTCCCTAACACAACAATCAACTTTATGAATCAAGCTATCAGTACATCTACTAGATGTCTTGTTATGGGTGGAGGCCATCTTATGGATGTACTGTGAGCATATAGGACCTGACTAGCACTGATGCAACTGGTTGCAACACCTTGTTGGACTTGGTGGGGTTGTCAGATCCCGAAATTACAATTAATGACATGGAAATTTAATGACATGAATATTTTTATACTCGCTCTCACAGGAACACATGTTCTCTCTCTTAAAGGCAAAATTTTATATTATCAAACAGAAAGAGGTTACTTTCAATATTGTATTCCCTTTCCTAATTCAGAAAGCTATTACAGGTACAATCAACAAAGTGAAGAGAATTCAAAGATTAAAATTAATTCTGGAGACTTAATGGTCGAAGTTGCTTCAGAAACACTGATAAGCAATATAAAAATACTTGCTAACTTTGTGGTGTAATTTCAGCCATGGATTTGTGGGTGCTTAATGTGCTAACGGGCAAGATTTTGGAAAATCGTAAAGTTTAAAAAGTCTGTGCTGTAAAACACATTACTGTCAATTGAGATGGATAGGTAATCAATGCCAAACATTTCACACTGACATTTGCAACACCAGACCTACTGCACATATTAAACCTGCATATATGAATCTATCCATTAGGCCATTTATTCCAAATCCTTTGTGATGTTTCCAGTGCTAGCGATTTGGTTACTCCAAAGTAGCTTGTAGGGGCAAACTAACTTGCTCTTAATGAGTAGCAGTTGGCCACAGTGTGCTAACTGCGAGGGTGAGCACCCCTCGTATGTTAAAAGTTGTCCTGTCTGACTACTGGAAAAGGAAATCATAACCACTAAAAGAAAGGTAGTACTCAGGCGGATGACTTTTCTCTTCCTCTAGTAAAATTAACCCCTACATCTGTGCAAAATCCAAAGTCAACTTCTGTATCCGTCCATCACAGAAAATCTTCTATGGCTAAATCTAAATCTTTAAAACTAAAATCTGCCATGGAGGGCAATTCTAAGACCTTCATATCCAGCCATAAAGTCTTATTCCTGAAGGCTGATGCTGCTTCCTTACATCCTTCAGATGAAGATATATCATTTGAGTAATGGACATATGACTTGCCCTCCAGCTCCAGAAAAGGAGCTTTTGAATTTAAAATATGTGACTTTTGACCTTTGTGATCATCGGATTGGATCCACTAGCTCATCCGCCTTGGTATAATCTAATCTTATTATTTCTTGATACCATAGCTCAATATAGAAAAAACAGATACAACACCTATTGTTTTTTAACAGCTAAACTCTTCTCATTGCTGTCTGCATGAATCATACACACCTGTATTCACAGATGGTTCTAAAGTAGCAGGACATGTTGGCTGTGTTTTTATTAATAATATATCTTTTAGCCTACATTTGTCCTACTCTATCTTTACTGCTGAAATAATAGCTATATACCACGCTCTTCAGCATTCAATCTTCCTTTCTCATTCAGCATGTGAATACAGATAACCATCGTCAGTTTTGTATGTATACTGACAGCATGAGTGTTTTAGAAGCTTAGAGAAATAACAGTTTTACATGTCATCCCGTTTTATTAAAAATTTTCTGAGTATTAGATTACCCTGCTGGCAAGAGAAATGGCATCTTATTTGTTGGGTATCAAGTCACATAGATCTTGATGGAAATGAGAGAGCAGATGTAGCTGCAAAGACTGCATGAGATCAAATTTTACCATTGGTTTTGCTCTCTGACATGAAAAAAGCTGTATACATTTTCTTTGGCAAGAATTATGGAACATGCAAGTTGCAAATAAACTGTACGCCCTTTTTCTATACCTCACCACGTTACCAATTTTACCATTATGGATATCAATGTTAATTTAACTAGTCTTTGTATCGGACACACATACTCATTTGTTTCTAGGTGAATTGTATCCATGGTGGGAAATGTGTAATGAACTATTTAATGTTTTTCATATTTTAATTTCATGTTCTGATTTTAGCCTTTATTGTTTTACATTTTTTAACACAAATTTTTTTAAACTATGCATGAATTAGTGGGGGAACCACCCCACAGAAACCTTTTTGCCTTCTTAAAGGCAATTGGTTTTATTTATAATTAAATATTTGAGTTCTGTGAATTTTTATTTTAATTCTATTTTATGATTTGTACTTATTTAAATTTTAATTGAAATAAATACATTTATTTTTGTATTTTAACTTTTTAATGTTGAACTTTTTACTAAGTTGTCTTTAAAATTTAATTTTTGGCACAGTTTGTCCGTTTTGGACTTTATGCTACAAAATCCAACTAACCATCAAATGTATAATCATAAAATATTGAATTAACATCAGTGCTAGTTTTTATTCTACAAATTATCTTGTACTGCTATGGTCACTTGAATTGTATAGTTAATAAATTTTTCTCATAAGATTTCTTTATAATATGGTTGCACACAGTTGATTTTTGTAAATTTTAAAATTAAACTGTAATTTTAATTGTTTTATAAAAATAAGTTTTCATAAATCTATGATGATAATATATGATGGAAGTTTTCATGAAGCCATGAGAATATTTTTTCTTATTTTTCTAGGCAATCAGAGAAGGTAAACGCTGTGTTACTCCTTACTGGTTGAATGATGTTCTTTCTAAGAAAAAGATGAAGTACCCTTGGTTAGCTTATCATCTACCTACACCATTCTCAGATGATAAACCTTGTAAAAACCAGGTATGCAGTTTAATTTGTAATTGCAATAATATTTAAATTTAATTATTATTTTTGCTGTTAGGTATTATTAAATTAAAATGGGAGTGAAAATATTATTTAGCTTGTTTTAATTTTTAAATGAATGCGTTAGAAGTAAGTTATTAGTTTCAAAACTGCGAATATGACAAAATACTATGATCAAATTTGGGAGAACGAAGTGTGGCACAATAATACACAGATAAAAATATGATGAGTTGAAAACTAGTGTCATTAGAAATTATATATATATATATATAAGAATAAAAAATATATTTGAATATTGAATTACATTTTTGAATTTAATTGATTTTTATCAGAAATGTCAGATTAATCAATTAATGAGGTCATAAATAGTAACATAAGAAACCACAATTTTAAAGTAAAAACATAAAGAAAACAAAATATTAATTGTATTTTATATTTATGACAAATATAAATACTTTATATTATTGCATAAAAAACTTAAAATTTTATTCAAAATATCACATTGCTTATTAGATTTGTTATATTTAAAATTGCTATGTTAATGTCTAATTCAGTTTTCATAAAATCTTACTTCAAAATGGATTATTAAATTGTTTACACTGAAATATTTAAGTGGCTCATTTTGTTTTATTAATGATCATGCCTGAAAGAAACTTTATTCCAATATATCCTGAAGATGCTTACATTTTAGTATTACTTAAATAGAATGTTATTTTTATTGGAATAATGAAATGTAATAAACGGCTTTCTTCAATTTCTTTTTTATTTTTCGATCATTTTGTATGTTAATGAATTAAAACTGCTGTTATTCAAATACATTTTGGAATTAGATTATTGAAAGAGTGCTAAATATATATAACAATAGCTTTTCTTTTCATAAAAAATTACCATTGAAGGCTTGTCATTTTATTAATCATTTCAAATTTTTTAAAGGTTGAAAGAATTTTCATGAAAACTCTTATGATAAATAAATGCAATTAATAGATTTTAATTCAGATAAAAATAATTTTAACTTACATTGAAAAGTCTAAATTTGGCTCTAAATAGTGTTTATATATTATCCAATAAATGATTCAATTTTTATTTTTAGTTTTTATCACAATTATTTTGTTAATATATGTTAAATATTATTCAGTTTAATGAGCCATAGTTTGTGTTTCCTTCATTCTTAAAGTTAAATTATTTTTAATTAAACTGATTTTTAAACTAAAATATAAGAATTATTTTGAAATAAAAACCATTTTAAGAATTATTTTTTATTTGCCAGAATTATTATTCCATTATTTTTAAGCTCATTCTTATAATTAAATAATTTGTGTTTAGTGGTTGTTGGCTTAAAAAATTTATTTAGAAGAATTATGAATTTTAAAAATTTAATTTTTCAATAATATGGAATAGTTGAATTTACTTAAACCATTACTTTATTATTTATGCAGGTAAATTTATGACATTTGAAATTTTGTATTATCTAAATTTTACATAACACAAAAAGTTAAAACTTAATAATTGAACCTCAGTATTTCTTTCAAAATATCAGAATTATGTATTTTAATTTAAAAAGTCTGTATCCTTAATTTCTATTTATCTTACTTCAGTTCATGTATCAGTATTTCATTCAGAAACAAACTGTTCTTAAAATATTAATGTAGAATTAAACAATTTGTAACAAAATGTACTATTTTATTAGAATTTAACTTTTGAATGAGACAAGAAAATTAAGTTGAATTCCAAATTAAATAGTGGATTCATAAAAATAATGTTGCTTTGTGTTTGAGCACGAAAAATTCATGATAAGGCTTACAATATATATTTATACTTTTATTCTCCTTTCCTATATTAATTTTATGAAATAACAAGATGTTTTTTTATTTTTAAAAAGCTATTCTATGATATTTCTAATCATATAAGAAATATTTTTTGTTAAATTTTGATTTTTTTAAGGAAATTTTTTTCTTCACAGTGACAAGTTAATTTAGTCCACATTATGCTTGTCTAACTTTTATAAACAATTTATTAACAAAATTTCTAGATTTTTTATGCTTACCTTTCAAATATTTCATAATAATTTTCTTATTAATTTTTAGTATTAGCCCTTTTTCTTAAATTTATTTAGTAATTAAATCTAAAATAATTTATTAATAATGTAAGAAAGTATAATCAAAATGATTATTTGAAAGAATAAAGTATTTATATTTTGTTCATTTCAAATTTTTTCTGGTAATCTTATGGTTTTATAAAAACGTGTTTCAATGTAAAAAAAAAAATAATAATAATAATGAAATTAAAATAATGAAACATAAAAGTTTGTACTATATGAAATGATTTTTAATTGTATTAAATGATAAATTTTTACAGATTATATCCATAACAAATTTTGAACCAGAAGAACGTGCAATGTTGAAGAATATGATCAGTATTTTAGGTGCTAAATATACTGGCTATATGACATCTCATAATACTATAATTATTTGCAAAAAGTGAGTATTTTTTATCAAAATGATAAAAACGTTAGTAAGTTTTAAAACTTTATGTACTTTAAAAGTACGTAAAGTTTTAAAACTTTACTTTTAAAGTAACGTAAGTTTTAAAACTTTTTTGAAAGTTTTTGTTTTAGCTTGAATTTGATTATTTTTAATAAAAAAAAAGAAAATTTTTATTTAAGCAGATTTTGAATGAAAAAAAGGTTTTTGCTAAAGTAGTAAAACATTTTTAATGAATAATTGTTTTTAAATTTCTCATACAATAATTGTGAGATGTAATTTTTTATATATTAATAATTTTCCAATTATTCATAGTGTTTTATTGATGTGAAACTATAATATAAGCGTAGTGTTTTCACATTAATAAAACACTATATAATATCATCAAAAAAGAAATCATGTTACTACTTTCTCTTAATTATATTTATTGTAAGATCAAAAAAGTATTTCATTATTTTTGTTCTTATCATGAATATTTTGATTTTGTCTATATCATGTATTTTGTAAAATCATGTTTAAATGTTTTGTGTAATTTCTTTCATTCCACATTAGCACTTTTCAATGTAGATTTGGCATGTGTCATAACCTTTTTTATTATTTATTTCCTCATTGTTTAAAAATTAATTTTAAAGCAGATTTCTTGATTTCCATACTATAAAATATTTTACTTTTATCTGCTGCCTTTATTTCATTATCTTCCTAGCTATTTTTTTTTTTTAAATCAAATTTGACTCTACTAAAAATTTAATCACTCAATTAATTTACTCTTTAAAAATCTAATTTTTTTTTTTAAGATTTATTATTATTAAAATTTTTTTATTTTTTATTGAATTTTTTTCATGAAATTTTCCCTAAGAAAAAAAAAAAGCATTGTTATTTACCAATCAGTTCTCTTTTATTATAATATTGAATTCTTTAATTGATAACGTTGAAATTCTTTAAACACTATTAATAATAGCAGATGTTTGTTTGAGTAGATTTTCATCTATAGACAATTTTAATTAAAATGAGAATAGTCTTCAATTAAAATTATCTATAGATGAAAATCTAAAATACTATGAGGAATATAAAATGTACATTTTTATATATTTCCTTATTTAATATTGTTTGGTTAGTAAAAA
>JAPDSC010140931.1:180922-206713 GCA_026290005.1 Latrodectus geometricus
AATTTTCATGAAAGCAGTTTTTCTAATGAATTTTTTTTTATTGCCTATTTACAGGATTTTGTTTTCTTTGTTACTGCTGGTGTCATTCCAAAGCCTGATTTATTGAAGCGCATTATCGAAGCAGGAGGAGGCAAACCAGTTTTTAAGAAAGCACCTACTTTTAAACAAGTGAAAACTATTGAGCAGGTAAACATTAAACTTTTTTTATGTAAAGGATTAAATACTGTATCGCTTTCTTTATAATTGGAAAATTTTCTAAAAAGCTTCTAATTTAGCTTATTAAAATTAATTAATTTGCTTATAAAGTCTAAAATTTAATCTTTTCTGTTTGGAGGAAATTAATTTTTAATATAACTTAAAGACTTCTTTGATAATTAGTTTTGCTTGTGTGATTAAATAAATAAATGTAAATAAATTTTTGTCTCAATCCAATTTTCTCTTTTGATTCAATCCTATTTATTGTTGATTAACTTAAGACCAATGTTGCATTTCTGCATGACTATCGATAGAGATTGGTACTTTGATACTTTATAGCATTGTAAGGTATTTAAATATGCTACAAATATCCTGAGAAGACTTATAGATAACATAGTCACATGTCAAAAGGAAAGAAATCTGGAAAACACACTACCATGTATCATTAAAAATGTGTATGCAGAAAACAGAAATGCAGCATCCATCTCCCATTGTTAAGTAGTGACTTGACATATTGAATCTGAGAGTTTTTACCATGAATAGCATGATTTTCCCACAAAGCCTTATTAATCCACAAGGTTCAGTCATAATAACGTTTGGCTATGTCAGATTCTTCTGTACAATCAATAAGTAATTATAATGTGTTTGTGATGGGGGGGTGGAAAGGAAAATTAGTAAAAAGGCAATCATACATTTAATGAGAGTAATACTCCAATTTATTGAAGACGGTTGATATTAGCTTATATGTTGCACATGAAAAAATGGCTTAAAAGCATAAAAATGTAGTTTGGTAAAGGAAAAAATTATTAAAATATTAGGAAATAAAATCATTTATTAGAAGACTGAGTCTTTGCTGCTGTATCTGGTTATAAATCAATTTTTAATTTTTTCCTCCTTTAACAAAATTATATCTTTTGTTTCTAGAATATTGATTGGTATGTTGCATTTTTAATTAATTTTTTCCTAAATTTGTTTTCAAAGTTAATAATTGAATGGCTTGCATTTTGACTTTTAATTGTGTATAATATAAGATAAATTTGTATACTCTTATCACATTGAGTGGGGATGGCTGTAGGGGATCAAAATCCACTTTTAAGAGTAAGTTCCTTTTGAATTAGCCAATGTGAGACTGGAGAAGGACAACTAAATGAACAACTCTGAATTCTAAGTCAGTGCAATAAAATATTTATCTATAAAAAAAATCTTATTTATTTGATCTCTGATTTTTAACCAGCATTAGATGTTTATTGTTTTATTTTCTACTATATATTTTATTTTATTGCTGAAGACAACCATTTATATTAATGTTTTTCAGAATGGCAAGAAGTTCATGATGATTACGTGTGAAAATGATTTGCATTTGTGTAAGATCTATTTAGAAAGGAATATCAGTAAGTTATTGCAGCATTCATATTTGTCTTGATTTTACTAACAGATTTTCTTATTTGCAAAATAATGTCAATGTGGCAAAAAAATTTTTAAGTAATATATTTAACATTCACATAACATATAATCTAGTTTTATAGATGTTTGCTTAAGCTACCATATGCATTCTTTTTATATGAAAATATTTTTTATAACTATTTTTTTAATTTTCATATTGCAAGTTTCTCATTCTAATAGTTATTTGATAAAGTTACAAAAATAAAAAAAAAATTACTTTAAATATTTTATCTAATATAATGTGGAAATTTGTTTAAATGTCGATAAAAAATAATCAGATAGTAAATATTAATTGTTTTATTTTATATCATCTAGAGGTTATCAACAGAATAATCCAAATGTTAACATTTATTTCACTAAAAATGTCATGTAAATAAAATTGTCTGTGATTAATATATTTCAATACAATCTATAATATCAGTGATTTGCGTGATTCTTATATTCCTATTATTTTTATTAATAACATTTTTAGAATCTTCCCAGTTGTGTTAAATATGCATCATTCTTTATAAAATTAAGTAATCAGGTGTCTTTCATATGTTAAAATTATCCATAAAAATAGTAGAATCATATGTATTTTAAACATAGAATATTAATTTGAATACTGCCATGGCCTAAAAATGTATAGTTTGTAATAATATTATTATGGCTATCATTTATTATCATACTTAAGATAATTTTGAATAGGATAAAGAAACCTTATTGAATTCTTTAGGTATTTATTTGCATTTTAATAAATAAAATATTGTAGGACGGTATATTTTATTTCTTTCCTTTTACACTTAACTTCAACATAAAATATGCAAGTATGTATTGTAAACTTGGAAATCTTTAATCATGTGCAACTATCTCACAAACTCAATATTGCACAGAAATGTTGGACATCAACTTATGATATTTTTACATTGATTTTCTATTAGCTGTTGCATAATTTAGATCCTGATTCAGTTTCATTATAATTGTAAATTAATTTCAATTATTTGTACAAAAAAAAGAACACATTTCTCAAGCTCTTTGGCATTAACTTAATCAACTCCCATCTAATGTTAGTTGAAACGTATGCAAATATTAGATCAAGAAGATTCCCAATAAAAATTCTGAATAAACTCCTTTTATTTGTATTACTGTCTGAAAAAAATTATACAAATAACCTTCTGAGTGTAAATTTGATGTTAAAAGAGTGTGTTCTGGCAATCATTAAGCACTAGATTCGATATTCTGGCCATTCATTTCGAGTCTTCTCAACTAGCGAGGAATGTGCTATTTTTCAAAGTTTGTCTTTTATTGTATTTCCCTGGTGGGGTTTTTTTTTTTTTTTTTTTTTTTTTTTTTTTTTTTTTTTTTTTTTACTGTTAGTTTTGTTTTCTACCTTTATAATTTACTTACTTTTGCTTTGCTTTAAAGATTTGGCACTATATTTCAAATTGTATTCGCTGAAATGCCATTATTCTAATACATTTTCCAGTATTTTTTTCTCGTGATTTCAATTGTGTCACAAAAACAACAGATATTGAAGGAGAGAAATTTCACAAAATTTAAAATTCTGATTTACTAAATTCTGCATAAGTATGAAATGTTGGTATAACCGTTTAATATTGGTTAATCCCAACTGTTATGTGAAGGTACAGTAATGAGACATAGATATGTCCATTTGTAAGAAAATACAGTGTGAGCTTGTAGAAAATATTACCTATGCTTTACTGCCTCAATTATGGTTTCAGCATAACAGGAGCTTTCTTTATAAAGTAGCAAGATTAAAATGCTTTCTCCAAGATTATTTTAGGCACAGCTTGTCCTTTTTGGACCTTGCGCCACAAAACCCAACCAACCAAGATTATTTTAGGTAAGTATCATTGGGTATGGTGACAGTATTCAGATAACCAGAATTTTGCCCATTTGATTTTCTCTGGGATTATTTTAAAGAAAAATTAAGAACCAGCACCTGTAAGTTTATTAGATTTACCTCACCATATTTTCAATATGGGCAGTAATGTAATGTGCTGATGAACGTGCATGAAGAATTGTATTCACAGTTGCAAGTGAATATAGCAATTAGTTATGACCTATTGGAATATGTTACATGAAGGTAACATTTTCTTCTTCAGGTCAACAAATTTTATTAACATTTTTCCATCTTATTTGTAGCTTTGTTTTCAATAGTTGGTTTAATTTGATTTTTATGTTAAAAAATTATATTGAAAAGATTATATCTGTCCTTAAAATTTTATGTATTGTACTATATTTTTGCTTTATTATAGTGCTAACTTTGTTATGTATTTGCCTTAATTTTGGAAATTTATTGTGTTTATTTTTCAATTTATCATATTCATTTAAATGAAAAAAGTAAATGTTGTGGAATTTAGGATTTTTGTTTTATAAATTTGAAATTACAATTTTAATTACAATTAGATTTTTCATGTTTATCTTCTCAGGGGAATTGATATAGCTTTCACCGTAACGTTAATAGCAAAGTGGCTATATACTTAAATTGTATATGGACCAGGAAACATTTTTTTCCCTCTGAATGTTTCCCCCCCCCCCCCAAGAATTTTATTAATTCTGTAATTGACCCTTTAAAAACGAAAATAAAATGGCTGATTTTGAAACTAAATGTCTCATTTATTTTTAGGCTTAGAAAAATGAAATATTTTATCAAATTTGATAGTGTAATGGCAAAGTTTTTCTAAATGTAATCATAAAAACTATACAAAAATTTAAATTTTAAAACTTTTAACAAAATTGAATTATTAAATTTAAAAATGACAACATGAAAGTTCTCTTTAGAAATATTTTTGTAGAAATTATTGATCTCCGATTAATGTGTTGAGAAATAAAGGTTGACAAAGAACTTTTTATGCACTCTGTATTTGTATTTTTTATTTTCTAAATGAAAATGAACTAAATTGTTGCTATTGTTTTCTACTTACTTTATTGTATTTAGCCAGTAACAAAATAATAGCACCAATTTAGTTCATTTCCATTAAGAAAATCAAAAAATACAAATACTTATCTTTTTATTGTTTATTAGTCTTATCTTTTTATTGTTTATATTATGTCTGAAAGTAACATATTTTTATCTTTCAGGTGTTCAAAATGTTGAATTTATTTTAACTGGAAGTGTTCGTCAAGAATTGGACTTTACTTCATTTGCATATAAAAAATTATAATGTACTTATGTTTTTTAATTTTTTGTACACAAATAAGATCAGTTATTGATTACTGATAATATTTTTTCTATATATTTTATTTTCATAGTTATCAATAATATATTTAAAAAAAATTCCTTATAAAAGATAGATTTAGATACAAATTTTAAAATGTGAATATCCTAATTGAAAATTGATTGTTATATTGTAAATTATTTGTATATAAATATATTTTATTTCATATTTTAAAGAATATTAGTTAATTTGCATCAAGTGTTTCTTTTGACCATTCATCTACAAGCCAGTGAATGAAGTACTGGAATATTTAAGTAGATTTTATAGAGAGTGAAAATGCTCTTGGCTATGCATATTTTGATCATAAATTATGTACTGTTTTCATCACATTATTTGTATACATATGTATATACATAGAAATAAATATTTATTTATTGAACTTTCCTTTCATTGCTGTTTGATGATATGCTAAATGGTGAGATAATATTTGAAATTTCAAAAATTTGTTTTTGAAATAAAAGATAAAATCCCTTTATTCTTTACATTTGAGAAAGATGAAAATGTCATGATCACACTTTTAAATAAAGTTGCTTATTGAGTTAGAATTTACAATGCATATAATGTATGACAAATACAAGAATAAAAAAATAAAAATTTTTTGTTAGTAAGACTTGCAACTCAACCATAATGTTCTTATTTAATCCAATTAGTTTTTTGTTTCTTACTGAATTTTTTTTTAATATATATATATTGTTTCAAAACTAGTATCTTAAAAATAATTCCCATCTCTGAAAAGAAAGTCATAGAGAAGTTGAGAAATGAGTAATCCAAATTCTGTAAATACATTTTTATACTAGTAATTGCGTGAATGTTTGCTATTAAAAATTTGCTACTAATTATTCATTAATAATGTTGATTCTAAGTAATAATCTAATGACTATTTATAATTAAGAAATTCTATAAGAATCTTTATTTTTCATCTTTAATTAATTTATGTATATAAGTACACTTATACAGCTGTTCTACCACATTACTGAATCAATATAAATAAAACCTATATTCTGTTTACTCTTTAATGTTTTCTTGCGTTGAACTGAGAAAGATGAATGGCATGAAGTGAAACTTATATCGGGATATTGTCCTGATATAAATTTCAGTATAGCCAGACGTTCTGATACATCACTATATGTATCAGTATGCCTGGTAAAAAGAAAGATTTTTTTTATTAAATTCTGATTATGCTTTCAATTAATGGAAAACATAATAAGCACTAAAATCAACTCTTTGTAAAGCTGCTAAGCCATGATGTAATAAATTTAAGACCTGAAATTCTGCTCCAAAATTCTTGTTCTTTTCTTTTTAAAACTGTTGTCTATGTGTTATTGCTGAGAACACGTGAAATACATTTGCAGCAATGAATATTCTCTTTCTATATTCCCACAATATATTTTTAAAAAATAATATTTTTTGTAGAAATGTTATTATCAAAAAATATTATTTTTTGCCCTCCCCAATGATTGTGTTTTCTCCTTTCTGAATACATCACCACTCAGAAATACAGAATAATGTAGATGAAAAAAGTTTCTATCTATATTCAGTACTTGATAATTTCTTAACTAAAGGAATTCTTTACCTTTTCACACCTCATTCGTTTTGCTTTTAGGTAATTAATGAATGCACTTCTGCCATATAATCTTTTTAGTGTATTTTAAAATGTTTTGGCAATTAAAGTATGTTGCGAATCTGACATAGTTTTTATCTATAATCTGATCTTCCCCAAATACAATATTGTTGAATATCCTTAGTATTCTCCCAGATTTAATAAAATTGAGGTTATCAGAAGAATAATATACTCCACTCAAAATTTCTCCAAATTAAAAAAGGATTATACGACAGCTATACTGTAATTTGTCGGATATT
Organism: Latrodectus geometricus; assembly: GCA_026290005.1. NCBI lineage: Eukaryota > Metazoa > Arthropoda > Arachnida > Araneae > Theridiidae > Latrodectus > Latrodectus geometricus. Next base: position 187,642 of record JAPDSC010140931.1, read on the forward strand.
TTGTTTCATGATGGAAAGCATAATTTTGAGATTCTAGTAACTAAATTTTTATGTGATAAACAGTGGAATATTAGATTTTCACATTTAAGCTGAAATTTCAATCTAATGTGTGTGTCTGTTTTTTTTTTTTTTTTTTTTCTAAAAATTTGTTATGCTGTGAGTCAAAAAATTTCTAATTAATATTTGGGTTCTCCCCTCCCCAAAATCTGGGCACACATTTTATGCTGGTAAAATCTAAACTAAGCAAACATGAAATATAATTTGTATCATTGATTCAGATATAAAATGGTTTTAAACAAAATTCAGGAGGTACTTTCACGCAGTTAAAGATTTATGAGCAAGATTCTTACTTAAGGTACGATTATTTTATTTAACGTCGTGATTGCATGCTGCCAGTTTAGATTAAGCCACTAATTTTCTTAATGATTGTGATAGTTTATTACTCATAATTCAAGAATCCTGTATTTTTTGTTGAAATTTTCCATACAAGTATAATATATGAAGTAATCATTTTTCTTAGCTGCTAATATATAATTCAATTTTGCACAGAATGTACAGTTTGTTTTCACTCAATAGAAATCTAATTTATTTAGAAAACTGCTCTGTAAAGTCTTTTATTTTTTTCTTGTTCTTTTGTGGGTGATATGAAAATATTTATATGGAATGAAATAATGTATGCATTTGTTATTTATTGTTATTCTCACACGCTTCAGAAATATATTTATACAGTTAAAATTAATTCAATAACATGAATATATGTCGTCAATGCAACATCTCTTTTAATATGGTTTTATCATTAGTGTGTCCAAGTTTTTCAAAATTTGTCAGGCAGTTATTTAAAGTCTATACAAGCTTAATTTTTTAGATTAACATATCGTATTTTTCATTATATTGGCAAAAATTATTTTAGCTTCTGGCAAAAACTGTTTTTCTCTTGTGATCAAAATATAAAAATTTATTTTTCACCTTAGTTAAATTTGTACAAAAGTAAAAATTGCAAAACTTATTTTCTTAAATTTATCAGCAAAAGAAAAATATATATTTTAATGTATGTGTGATTATTTTTTTTTCTTTTTATGTGTATTTATTTTTAGGAATTAATAATAATGACTTGTTTAACTTAATATATTGAATTTTTCTTTTTGGGAAAAAGTAAAGACCATAAAAGAAAACACACACACACACACACACATATATATATATATATATATATATATATATCACTAAATATATATATATATATCTCACTAAATATAACGAGATATCTCATTTTTCTCCATTCGTGATCGCAATACAACATAAGTACATATGTAGAACCACTACATTTTTGGGATAATTATCTAGAAAGGAAAAAGTTCACATACAAAAATTATGTTACAATGATCCTTGTTAGGAAGATTTCCAAATTAGTAATAGACTTCGTTACTTGACATTGTTCAAAATGAAATGGTAGTCTGTACCTATTAGCTTCAGTTGACAGGGATAATGGGAGCTATAAGTGAACTTATAAGTGAAGGCATTAAAACAAATAAGAGGAATGTATTAATAATTTTATAAATGGAAAAAGAACATTTTCTCCCTGTAAAACAACCTTTCTACATATTTGCTAATAAAAAACATACTAATATGTATGAAGAAAAGATAATTTTCATATTTTAATAATGAATTTTTTTTTTTTTTTTTTTTTTTTTTGTATAGTTTATTTTAAACAAGAAATTTACATTTTGAAAAATTCATTTAATTTGGATAATAGATGGCGCCATAAAATTTAAACTTTCTTTTTGTATGTTTTGAAATTTCTCAAATTTTGCGACTTTGCTGTATTTTATTTTGAAAGGGTAATAAGTTTTTATTTTCAATTTGTTTCAATATGCAATCATCTTTCAAATTACAAATGATATTTTCTTAATACAGCTGAATTTTATTTTCCAAGCTTCGAAACATTTACTATTATTTTCGAATCATAGATGGCGCCATGAATTTTGAAATTAGTTTTATATTTTTATATCGTTTAAAAATATAAAACTAATTTTAACTAATTAATTAAAAATATAAACCAGATTCATTTATATTAATTTTATTTCAAAAGGAGGAATCGGCTTTTCTAATTTGTTTGGGGATGCAGTCATCTTTAAAATTATGTTTTGTTTTCATCTTTATTCTTCAAGTTTGGATGCTTAACTTCAGTAAAAAAAATTTTTATTTATACTTGCAAGAATAATATCACAACAAAATTCTGAAAAGCAAAATAAAATAGTACAATTTATTAATAATTTACTATACTTATTAAGATAATTTCCTTAGTTTTTACATACAAGCTAATGTTATGTGTTTTCCGTAAACTTTTAAATGCTTACATAGTTGAGCATATATTTCCAGTAATTAAAAATATATATATATATATTTCTAAAATTATATTTTGTTTTACTTTGTGAATATTTTATTAATTTTTAATTTTAAAATATTTGAAAATAAATCTTACTTTACTGTTTTATCGATATTATTCATTATGTTGGCAAATATGTATATTGTGTAAAAAATTCGCGAAATCAATTTTAAAAAATATAAGCTGTAAAAAAAAATAAGAAAAAAAGAATTCGACTTTCTTATTGGGATTGAAAATTTTAAATAACGTAATACTGTAAGATTTTAAATAGTACTGTAATATAAAATTTAATACTGAAATGGGAATACATGAAATGGCTCCCAAATATCTTTAAATATTTAGTACTAATATTGAAAATACAGATGAATCTTAAAAACTTCTCAGTATAACAAACCGTATGTTGAAAATGGTAAAAAACAAATAAAATCCCATGAATTGTATACAATTAATACGAATGGTATTGTAATAAACTATGGTAATAAAAATAGTTACTTTATATATACGCTAATTTAATTTTAATATATGATAAATTTAAATTTTTAACTGAACGTATATAAATTATAAAATTATTATATAAGAAAGTATAATTTAAAATTATATTGATGGAACAGGCTTACAATAATTTTTCAAAAAGTCATAAGAGGTATAAGAAATATGCCATATTTATGTCACTTCACAAGTAAGGTCCCATGGGAAAAAACTGAGCTAGTAAACTCGACACACACATAACTACTAAATAGAATGCATTAATTTTATAAAATAATTTTGGTTATTAAAAAATTGAATTTATAACCCCGACAAAAAAATAAAAATTATGAAATTTTTAAAAAATAAAAAAACAATGTCAGTTTTTTTTTTTAATACTATTTTATTTCTCATCTGTTACAAGAAAGTTGATAGCTACTGCATTTTGATTTGCAGAAATAAATCTTATTTGAATAGTTGCATTTTCAGAGTCCTTGTGAGTTAAAGGAAGTTTTCTTAACACTTCACGTATTCTTATGTGTTCTGCGCCATTTTCTTAAAGTAACTTTGACAATCTTTGCAAACATTAAACTATTTTCTTGTGTGCAACGATTTTAACTTACCCAAACTTAGTACCAAACACAAACACTATTGTCAGCTTTCATGTCTGTTATAAGGGTTGATATCAATTTTGGAGTCATTTTCTCGAAAAGAGACATTTTTAAACATCAAAGAAGATGGTAGAGAAGTAAAATCTTTCTGAAATAGAAAAACAAGTGCTCAGAAAATGCATTCTTGCAAATAAGTATACTTCGAAGATGTGTTTGTGCAAATTAGACTGCAAAAGGAGCAATTTGAATCCTCTTGGTCATTCAAATTGCTCCTATTGCAGTCAGCCTTATTGTAACATGTATTAAAGGAAAACTTATTTCAATTTTTTTTTAAACTTAATAGTTTTATTATTTTTCTCTGAGCCATCAATTTAATATTTTAAACATTGCAGAATTTATTTTTAAAAAGTATTGAAATCTTTTCAGTAGCATTCGAGGGAAATGTTGTTTTGTTCAGTTTTTTTTCTCATGGAATCTTATTTATAAAAAGGCATAAATATTGCTTTTAGTTAGAATTTTTTTGAAAAATAATTTTTAGGCAGTTCCACATCGACATGATCTTAAATCCTTTTAATCATTTTTACTATCTATATTAAAGTGTCTTTTAACTTTTTTTGGGACGCATTGCATACGAATTGCTCATAATCCTTTGTTTCGGACTATTTTTCAAAATACTTTGGTATAAATTAGATGTTATCGATAAAAGCTAGAATTCCCTTGATTTCAGATTTTCACAATAATCGCTTAAGAATTATCATTTTCGATTTTTTCTTTCCTCTTTAATTTATATTCCTTTATTCGTAGATTTCGGGAAAAATTTACCTGTTCAAGTTTTTATTCCAGACTTTTCTGAATACACCTATCCCCCGATTTACACTGAAGATAGATTCATTAGAAAACCGTGTAAATCGAAATCGTGGATTCTTATACGTAAAACCGTGTAAATCGAAAACAAACTAAAATGTGCATAATTCAGTCATTTATTTCAACGTAAAATAAAAATTAAATATATCTTAAAACATAAAAATAACTGTCTATTTATAAAATGACATAAATATAAAGGTATATGTATGTAATTCATTTTACATATAGAAAAGAGAAATATAAATTAAAAAACTTAACCAGAAATTTAGTTACTGTTATCAATTTCATAGACTCTTAATCTTTTATTCCTGATTGGTATGATATCACTTTCATCACACTCGATAGTGGTTGATGCGATTCAAGTTCGATGTTAGATGAATTAGAAACAACTTCAGCGAACCTTGGTAGTGAAATCCGTAATTAACAATTGTGTTTCGTTTTTGATCAAATCTTTATAGACCTCTTCATATTGAGTTAAGCGTTGAGTTACCTGAAGGTTCGCTTGATGTACTGCTCCTTAAAGGTCGAAATTATCCCTTGTTCTAACGGCTGCAATAAAGAAGTCATATTCTTGGGTAAAAATTTCTTTTATAATCTAAAAGATTCTTATTCTCATTGAATTTTTTTTTTTTTTTTTTCTAATCGTTTCTAATTTTTGCATTTCTTTCACCTTCATATTTTCTTTTAATTTATTTTGCTTAAGAACTTACATTGTCAATTAATCTATTCGTTGCTTCATTTTAATTAAATTTAAAATTAATAAAAATTTTCTAATATAAAACAAATATTCAGCTGGCAATCTCTTTTACACTATGCCATATTTAAATAACTGTTCAAGTACAAATCATAAGAAATGTTAATAATTCTTTAAAATTAAAAATATTTTAAAGAAAAGAAAAAATAGGAGAATTCTGAAACAACTTTTATATTTTGTTTTGTAAATAAGTATTCATTCTCAGAAGAACAAACTATCAAATTTTTTTCCTTCTTTCTTTCTTTCTTTTTTTTTTTTTTTTTTTTTTTTCACTACAGTATTTATATTTTTACAAAACTTTCTTTAAACCGGAAAATAAAAGAAATTTGTTAAAGTTTTCAATATTAATCAATTCTGGATCTCTTATTACGTGTTTGGCATATTAATAGAAATATAATTTAAGAAGGTAAAAATTTGGTAAAAGTCAGGGTAGTCGGTGGATCTGACCCGCCTTAACCTGGTGGAAGGAATCCGTCCAGGATCAGGCTCGAACCGACGCCCTCTGCTTAAGCGTCCAAGTCGCTGGATTACAGAACCGTGCCACTGGCTCCCGCAATCAGAATGATTTTCTTATTTTCAGTATAAATGCAGTCAAAAATCGCATTGATAACGATCCGATAAGAACTCATTGCACACAAATAATAGGGAATGCCAGAATTCGATAAAAATCGCCAAATAAGGCATAATTCATTTTGTATGGAGATACATTTTTAATATCTTTACCCTGTACTCCTTTATTATCAGACATTTCCGAATGGAGATGAATTTTGAAATCAATCTCGATGAGAGTTGTGATTTTGAGAAGAATTACGAACAATCGCAATTCCAAATCACATTTAATTCTGAATTAATCTAGGGAATTGTTATTTTCTAGAAATCTATTTTTGTCGACTGAGTTTATTTTTATTTAATTTATTCTATGTTAAAAATTATCTTAAAATTTTTTAAAGAAATCTCAGTTGAAGCATTTTACCAAAATAATTTAATGCATATATATACTTATATGAGGGTCACTCTTAAATTTTTGAAATATAACTAAGTTTTTAAAGTTATACTTACAAAATTTTAAGTATGCTCAAAGTAGTCTCCTCCATCATCAATGCACTTTTGTAGACGAATTTTCCACATATTAAATGCCTCAAGCCATTCATTTCTTGGAATAGATGAAAAAAATGCATTTATAGCCACATCAGTCTCTTCTTCTGAATAAAAACGACGTCCATAAGTTCTTTTTTAGATTGAAGAATAACCAAAATTCGCACATAGCTAGATCAGGTGAATGCGGTGAATGTTCGATCACTTTAATTTGTTTTTGTTTAAGAAACTCAACTGTTAATCCGGCTGTATGTGAAGATGGATTGTCATGGAGAAACATTAGTCCCCTAACATTCAGCTCTTTTAGAATTTCTGGAAAACATTTAGTGGTATACCAGTTTGCTGTTACTGTCTTCTGTCCTTCCAACTTGATGGCTTTGACCAATCCCGTACTTCTGAAAAAACAGCATACAACACTTTTTTCAGTGCTCGTTTTTATTTTCCACCATTGTCGACGTGGAATCATCTTCAAAGACCCATACTTTGCTTTCTTGACGTGTTGGAACGTCAAAAAATGGTACATACATTTCATCACCTGTTACAATTTTAGAAATGATCCGGTGGCCACCATCATTTAGCAATTTAAGAGTTTCTTTACTGATTCTGACACGCTCCTCTTTTTGGTGCTCAGTTAGAATATGGGGAACCCAACGGCAAACTACTTTTTTCATATGTAATTCTTCATGAATGATTTTGTGTATGACTGCGGATCCAATGTTAAGTTCCTTCTGTATCATTTGATAGGTACAGTGATTATCATTCATTATCATTTTTCGCATGGCAGACACAATATCCGTTATCACTGCCGACGGCGGACTTCCTGTGTGTTCTTCATCCTGAAGAAAATTGGGACCTCCTAAATTCTCTAAATCATCAGGAATACAGTAGCACTAGCTGGAGATTCATCACCAAATGCTGATTGCAACCGTTGAACACATTCTTCTTGATTTAATCCTGCTTTAAAATCGTAGAAAATCATAGAGCAAAAATGTTTTCGCGTCAACTCCATTTTCTCTTCTGTTTAAAATTTATTCTACGCTAAGCAAGTTGAAGTAAGTCAGTAAAAAATCGTCTTCTGTGAAGTAAGTCAGTAAAAAATCGTTCTTGTGTTCAAAATAAAATACTCTTTATATTTTAAACCGTTATTTTCATTTTGTAAATTCTCGTCTGCGCTTACCTCAAAAATTTCAGAGTAATCCTCGTACAAAAGAAAAGCCTCCATACATTTTATAAAAAAATATTTATACAACACAAGTACTTTTTTAATATTATAAAAACACTGAAAAGAAAAACATTTTCAAAACTATCCTTGTGTAATTTTGAAAACAGTGATCATGGGCTTGTAGTTGAAGTTGTTCATCACGCCATGATTTATTGGTTGTAAGACACAGAAGTTAGTTTAGACAGCAGAAACTGTACACTTATCGATTTAAAATCGATTAGTGGGTAGTTTCTAACACTTATTGATCTCATATCGGTTTGGACTTCAGTGTAAGTAGTGCAGTTATCTTCAATTATAATAACATTTCGATTCTCCGATAAGAGAACGCCGATCTGAGACTCGTCTAATTTTTATAAATGCTCCCATTCATCCAAGCTGTGTTGTTTGCATGTTATGCAGAGTGTACTTTTTGAACATTTTTGAAACATATAAGCTAAAATATTTTCCTATGAAAACCAGAGGTAGTTTTTCCTTTCCATCAATGTTGATTGCGAATAACATTGTCATACATATATGAAAATTTATTGAAAATAGTAATATAAATTAAGAAATTGCTATCTGCATCTAACTTTCTTAACAGCCCAATGAAAATCATAATTCGATCGGTTTTAAATTGAAGGTGTGTTAAAATAATCTTCTGAATAAATTCGAAAAAATTTGAATAAAATTTTCAATAAATGCTAAATATTTTCAGAAGAATCGGTGTATCTCAATCTCAAAGGAAACAGTCTAATTAAATACATCATGTAGAAAAATTATTTTAATTGTTTCAGTTAATATTTTTTAAGATATCAGAAACTGATTATAAACTTCGATAGAAAATGATCATAAATTTCTCTTAGAAATTCATTTACATTTCTAAAAATAGAGGGCGCCACAAATCATGCTTTCTTTTTAAAAAAAAACCTTACATTTCAATAATAAAAATAAACTTTTGTTCTATGGGAATTATAATAAATATAAAAAAAATATAATTAACTATAAAGTAAATGCTTTTTCTTGTCCTTTTTATTTAGCCTTTTCTTCTGTTCTGTTCTATTATCAAAGCCCTAATGACTCAAGTCAAAGGAAGATAGCTTCTCAAACGCATGCTTTGGTCTTTACATATGGAATCGCTTTATTAACGAAATAAACTTCAACAATATTTTTAATTTTGATTCTCAAAGAGTTCAAGCCACAAAGACTTGCTCAATGCCGTATTTTTCGCGTACTTGAAACAATTAATGCTGTTCGCACAAAATGTACTTTACTATCAATTTATAATATAAACTCTTTAAATAAATAATTTCTAATTGAAATAAAAGGTTTCACTTTTAAAATTTAAATGCAGAAAATTGGAAAAGATGTTATCATCATATATTAATATTATGCTAATGTGCATCTAGCATGCCTTTCTTTTTTTTTATTTAAATTGCTTGTTACTGACAGCGATGTAAAACAAAATAGTATCACGCTCGAACTTCCATTGTGTTCATTTTCTTATTATTAAGAAAATAAACACAATACAACAAGTTTGATTATTAATATCATACTAAGCTGAAAAGCCATGAAAAATCAGAGATTCACTTCATACATATAAAAGTTGGATCACGTCACATCTAATTACGGTTTAAATAAATAACTGTAAATGATTCATGAAAGCCATTAAGAGAGATAAATAAAATCATTGTGAGGGCAATGTAACAGGAAAAAAGCAAAACAGAAAAAGCGAAACAGTAAAAATAAATAAATAAAACTCAAAAATCTGTAAATGCATTTTATAATCGTATATTCGTTTATAGATTAATCGTTTAGTCAGAAAATCTTAACCTGAAAAATGAATAGAAAAATGCCTAATGGAGAAAAATGTAAGTAAAAATTTCTCTGAATATTATACGTTGAAGATAAATGTATGTATGATATATACATCTATATACACGCACAAAAGTTGGGAATTTAATTCCTGCTTTCATGTGTACATATATAACAAGATATTTTTATTAATGCTTTCGTATTATAGATGGCGCCACGAATGTTCAAACTATAAATTTTTACAGTATTTTAATTTGTCAAATAGATACAAGAATTTTTGTTGTATTTTTATATGCTTAAAAAATAAGCATTTGATTTCCAATTTGTTGGGGATATAATTATACTTTCCTGTTAAATTCCAATTCATGTTCTTACTTTTAGTTCTTGGCTGTGTATAATTTTATTTTTGAAGTTTGGGTAGTTTATGAGTTTTAAATTAAATGTGGATCTACGCTTAAGAAATTCCTCATAGAAATAAATGGATTATATAGTAAAAAGTATTATTTGTACTCCCCAATTTGCTATGAGGAGACTTAACATTAGTTTGTTGAAATGGAAAAAAAAAAAAAAAAAAAAAACATTTGTATGAGTTTTATATATTTTTAATATATAATTTAAAAATATATAAAACTAAATTAGAGTTAATTTCTACATTTGTAAATTTTAAGTTAGTTGCGTTGTAGTGCAGGGAAGAAAGAATAGTAATCGAATATCTCGTAAGCAGTACCTATAAAATTTACTTTAAAAATAAATTTAATTTTATAAAAATAATATGTTATTATTATTGATTACTATCATGAGATATATTATTTTTATAATATATTTACTTTATAAAAATAATGCATCTCTTCTAATGAAAGATGCTGAATACAATTTTATATATAAGCTCTTTCTTCAATTTATATTATTATGAATACTTGTATTTTATCTCTCTTGAGCAGTGAGATTAGGATTTCAACATGATAATTTCTTATAAAACTTAAAAGTATGAAATCCTGAAAAAACTTTTTATTTTAGTTTTAGAAAAAAGCAAAAGGGAAATTTTAATAAAAGGGATCTGTCACGCGTTATTTCGTTTTATTTTATTTTATAAATATATTTTATTTCTATTATTAAAAAAAATATCTAGACAATATTCTTTAAAATAAAATAGCAAAAGCGTGAGTTAGTCGAACGCCACACCTGATTTGGAGCGAGGTATGCATTAGCCTCACCAACCTCAGGGGCCGAACCAACACCCTCACTACTAAGCGTCCTAGTCACTAGATTACAAGACCACGCCACTGGTCCCCGCACTGGGGAGGTTTTCTAACGTTGACTTACATTTTAAACTCCCATTCATGACGATACGTTGAATGGGAATTAGGAGTGGAATCGTTGCATGTTATTTTAGCTATAAGACAGGGGTGACTGGTAGACCGCGAAGACATTTTAGGTAGTCCACGTGCCCAATAACGACCTCGGATATTAACAATTTAATTTATGACTTATGACATGGAATCAATGAATTAATTAAAATAAAAATTTACTGCAGTCTACTCTTTAAAATTCAAAACAAACTGTGCAAAGATTTATGATTTAAAGATTTATGATTAAAGGTTTACGATTTAAAATCTAAAATGAACATGATGAGCACAATTAAAACATTCAAAGAAACTATAGAAAGGTATGCATCTCAATTAAGAAAACACGAATTGAGAAACTTCAAAAACATGGAGGAAGAGTGCATCCATAATCCAAACCGAGACTTCGAAGATTTCGCTTAATAATTACTTGTTTTGTTTGAAGAATTTGAAAGAAGATTCGCTGATTTAATTAGGTTGAAAGAAATACTCAATTTTATGATATATCCATTTAATGAAAATGTCAACATTGAAGGAGTATCTGAAAAAATAGAACATTTAATAGATCACATCAGTCACGGTCTAGGAAGAAATTATTAAATTAAGATGCGATATATTTCTTAAATCCAGAGTATATTTAGCGATACTGATTTTTGGAAATTAATTTCTGAGGAAACGTTTCCAAATATTTACAAATTGATTTTGAGGACTAATTGATGTAGGAATATTTGATTACTCTGTATGGAACAGACATAATTTAGTTTTTTGAATGAGGGTAAATGTTATTGGTAGAATAATTATGCAAGAGAAGTTTGTAACGATAGAATAATTTGAGGAAGTATTGTTATTTAAATGTTAAAGATATAATCATGTTCAATATAAAAGGATTGAAAAAGGAAGAGTAATGGTGGTAGCTAAGATATTAAATATGAACCAGAATCAGAAAATATATAGAATTGCGTGAACTTTGACGAAAATTGAGGCATTTTTTGAGAAAATAATGAAATGTTTTCAAGCGTCGAAAAAAAGTGTTTTTAAAAATATAATTTTGAAATAAGAAAATGTAAACGATTATATACGCTGTTTGATTTTTCATCAATAAAATGAAAATAAGAATTACTTAAAAGCAAATTACTTAATTAAAAGAATTACTTAAAAGCTTTTAAGTATGAAATTTTATTTTGCTTAATTTTTTTTTATACATAATGAATACTAAATAATTTAGCTTTATATTACTTTATTTATAAAAAAGTTAGTTTGTATGTGTGTGTGTGTGATGGAGAAAAAAAATATTTTTAAGCCTTAATAGGTATTTTCCTATTTTCTGAATTTTGAATTTGGAGAATTATTTAACCGATTTCAACTAGTTCGAGAAAACGAGATTACTATATCAATTATCAAATTAATAAAGATTGTTAATGCAAATTTAAAAATATCAAAATTATATCAACGAAAACGTATTGGCAAGGAAATAATCCTTATTATAAAACTTAATTACCGTATTTGGCGACGTATAAGACTCACTTTATTCTTTGAAAATAGAGGTTCAAATGACGCGGTGTGTCTTTTACATCGATACTCAGATTTTTATCTTGAAATTTCCTCTATTCAGAGTCAGGTATAGTCCTTGCGGACTGTTGAGAATGCTATTGTGTGGAGTTCACTGAATGCGCATGCGCTCTCATCGACGATCACACAGCTGGGTATGCTTAAACTTTCCAGTTTTTGTGCATGGTTTTTAAGTGTTTGAAAAATTTCTACTGTTCAGTATTCTTACAGACATTTATAACACACAAATATATTTAAACAAGCAATATGTGGTTATCTAGTTTCTAATGTTGAAATTAGAAATAAATTACAATTAATAATTAAATATAATAAGTAACTTTTGGTAGAATGCCTTCTTTTCAGTAAAAATCAAATTGTTGAATAATTCATTATGAAGTCTGAATACATAGTACTGATAGGTCTTCGTTTTCAAAAAAATTTTTTAAATTACATTTTAAAATAAATTGTACAATTTCAGTTTACTTAGAACTTTTTCTTTATTTCGATGAATTTTCCGTCTGTAAATAATGATTAAGATACACATTACAAAATACATGTATAAATAAATATTAATCACATATGTTTTAATAGTATTTGTTAATTAATAAAATACATAAATTAATGTGTAATCAATTCAGAATATTTAAAATTTAATCAAAAGAATTTCTTCATTACAATGAAATATATTTTGAATTAATCTTTTTCTCATTTATAAAATAAAATGTATTCTATAAATCATATTCACATTAATTAACAAAGTCTTTAAATTTCTAAACGAGACAAATGAATAGTGAATTTTAATATGAATAATTCCCCTTTATTTTACCTAGAAAGTATCTTCTTCATTTTCAGTCAGATACAACCACATAAAATATGTCAATGCAATTTCCTAAACACTTGAAGGAAAATATAAATAGCATAATAATATTCTAAAAGTTGATGCTTCCATTTCATTGTATTGCAACTTTAAAAATATATAGTCCGAGAACCCTGGACATTGGAAACAAAACATTCAATGAATATGAATTATATTTTAGAGTTTATGCAATAGTGAAAACTTTACTATAGTGATATATTCTGAATATTTTTAGTTAATTATAAGAAATAATTACTTACCATAAAGCTTAGATCCTCCTTCTGCACCAGTAAAATTAACAATGAAACTGCTTTTATTACCAAATGTTAGTTCGAAAATTTGTCATTTTCTATAAATTAAACGGAAACTAGAAAACCGCATTAAGATTTTAACTAATCAGAGCACTTTTCATTTGCTGTATCATATCGAGAAGAGTGGAATTGACTCTGATCTTAATATTGGGAGACGATTGTGAGAAATTTCTACCCGCAATTAAATGACAAACATTAAAATTTTATAACTTTATGCAGTATAAAATATCTGACGCTCATCGAATGATGAAAAATCACTCGACTTTTTTATGAGTGAAGGAATGCTCAAGGCTTATGCGTTGCCTTCAAAATCTAACGAGCTGTCATCAAACCAAGAAGGTTAGCCCTCGACATCCTGTTTCATTAATGATGTGTGACCATTTAACAACGAGACCCCACTAATCACACTGATGGTAAATTTTCATACTTTATAAATACAGTGTTTTAAAAATAGTAAATTCTAGCTCGTTACCTGTTGCCTTTCAGCTTCAAGTCATTCAAAACACTGTTTTAATAGCATGTTTTGCTACTACAGAGTCATTTATAGTTGTACGCCAGAATAAGGCACCTGCTCGTCATTTTCACTAGGCATAAATGTTCGCGAATGGTTCGCGAATAGTTGCCAAATTGTGCAACTTCGGGAACCACAATCTGCTCACTTTCTAAGTTGCTTATATCAGTGGCGATGACAAATACACATAACTGTCTTTGTTTGGAATAATTGAGTTTTCAGAAGACTTCTTCATATGTACTCTATCATTTACCCCTTTTTGATATAGACTTGAACTTAAAAGATGAAAAATTAAATTATTCAGTTTATCTTTACCGCAGAAACCAGATCTTATAATAAATCCAGTGATAGTAGATCAAAAGCGTCTTCCAATAATAAGAATTTTGGTCACACTATTAAAGATACTTCAAAGTCTTTGGACCGAAGCAATTGAATATCCAAGAAACTTCTTGGGATCATATATTAATCTTAATTCTATAATCTTAGCTCCAATAACTCGAATGCAATTATATTCACTCATCACAAGTACAGAACCTTTAATGGTGTCTGTATCGATTCTTAGATAATTCTTCAAAAAGTCTTTTCCTCGCAATGGCACTGTTAGAAAACACAGGAACACACTTCTGACTTCACTAGATCCACGAAACTTTTCTACGGATGAATCATGTTTCGTAGAAAAGACCCCAGTATGCAGAAGATTCTTCTTGGCTTATTGGTTGCCTGGCCATGCTTCCGAACAATTTGAAATAAATGGCAGCCAATTGGAATTTTTCCCATGTCAAGTAATGGGATATTACAATTATGATTGTAAAAGTTATAATGCACATTAAAAGTAAAAATATATACTTTTTTCCAACGGTGGGCACTGGATGATTAACCCTTCACCATAACAAGGAACAAACTCCAACTTATTTAACGTTACCTGGTTGGCATCTGTGAACAAGTCACGGAGTCGAGTAGCTTTACCCACGTCACACCACCACAAACCCATTCATAGGGTGGACCACATTCATCCATCATCTTAGAAGAAAAGACAGGGAAACACAGAGGGAGAAAGAAAACGTCCAAGCCCAAACCGAGATTCAAACCCGGGACCAGCAGCCTAGAAGTCAGGAATGCTAACCACTAAGCAATTGGCTGGCAAAAAGATATACTTAGCTTGTGCAAATTTGCATTATAATCGTGGGAGTTCGGTCACAAATACTTGATTAATAATTGTATATGGGTACTAAAATCTCCACCATTATATTTATTTTTTGAGATGGATAAAAATCTGAGGCCAAAGTCTTCTTTCGCTGCGCCGAAGATAGCTGTGAAATGTCCAATTTTATTCAAAGCTACCCACCCACCATCAGATGGCTTCAAAGTCAATATCTAAACCCTAGCTTCCAAGAAATTAGTCTCAAGAAGTTTATTTCAATACCGGATATTACAGTAACGTTTTATACTGTCATTTTAGTTCCAAACAAATCTTTAATTGGTACAATTGCTACTTTAACAGTTTTAACAACTTCGACCTCTCATTCAATTAAAAAATACCGAAATGAATTCTAACTAGCGTATTTTTTTCCTGAAACATCCACAATTCACTTAGTTTAAAATTTTTAGAAAGTTGGAATACTTAAAAGTAGTTACATTCAAAATAACTTTCCAGTTTTATTTTCGAGCAAAAACTTTAATGCTGAATATGACAATAAAAATGCTTTTTCTTCATGATGTCATATCTAAATACATTTTTGCAATGTAGAATCGTTTTGTATCGATGCAATCAATGTTGATTGTGTATGGCCACATAGATGCAACAATAGCTAGCCACCGTAAATGCAACACCCTGAAGGAAGCGTGCAATTAACATGAAATTTACAACATGAATTACTCTGGCTACTGATTTTGGCAGGAATCACACTTCACAGAAGTCTATAAATTTAATCATTTGATACTTGGTCAACATCTTATTCACAAAATAAATTTTATTGCTATATCTTTTATCTTTCTTTGTGTTGCAATTTGGGTGACCAGCCGTGTACTTTCAATACTAAATCGTAATTTTAAACACAAATAATTTTACAATTAACTGTAACTTTTTAATTGATTCATTCTTTTATATTGTTCTGTGAATAATTTCTCATTAAATTTAATTTTTATTAGAAATAGAAATTATTCTTCGCATTAAGAATAATTCATAAATGTTTTTAGAATAATATATATAGCATATATATAAACGTACAAACAAAACATGCACAGGCACGCATGCTCACATAAACGCAGCAGATAATACATTTTACGGAAAAAATGTATATTTCCCTGAATTATTGTGTGATACAAATAATAATTAAATTTCACATCAAATATCTATGGAAAAATCAGACCGAAATTCTAATCGCTATCTTATATAAAAACATAAATCTCAACAACAAATAAATGATTTTTTTTTACTGTTATGTATTAATGTATATTTTTTGCATAGATATACTTGCGGTAGTATTTTTTAGTAACTCGTATAAAAATGCCAAATTTCCATTGAGAGACGGTCACGCATTAATGACGTTTGTAGAATTATAGTCTGTTAATAATCAACTGTATTATACAACAATGTTTGATATGTTTCGGTAGTTTAGAAAACTTCATCATTGTTGCAGAGAACACATCACAATATATCTTCTTTTGTTGTTTGATTGACAGATTTTATGATGAAGACTGAATTTATGAACATTTGTTTTCTATTAGAAGTCCAGAAAAGGTCATAGGAATATTCATTTTATTCTCAGGTGTCCGATATTCGTCATGGAAAAGGTAAGGCTTCCATTTGTGATTTTAATTTATGAAATAGATGAATTCATGAAATATAATGTTGTATTAATTACTCTTTATAAGCTCTAAAATAAATTATTCGTTGCTTATGTCGTATTAATTAATTTTTGAGATTTAATGCTATAAGTCAAATGTTGAAATTCGAGGCTATTTCATATTTTCGACTGTAGTTAATATTATCATGGATATAGTCAAAACAGTTTTATTGATTAATAACGAAAAAATTATAAAAAAATTATTAAGAAATGTTATGTTGCTACGAATGCATAACAATTTATGGGATAATAATAATAATAATAAACCAAAAATAAATTAACGAAAAAGCACCTAAATCATAAAACGGTGTCCCTAAAAATATGAATAAATTTATAGACTTTGTATAAAACATGGGTAAAAATTTACAAGCGAGTACCCCTTGATTTTCTGGTGATTTTTTTGATGCCCAGGTATGACTAATGAAGTGGTAGCTGTTTCGTTTCTTAAGAGTTACCAGAAATTAAATTTTATCGCTAATATTTAACACCAAATTTTTCACCAAACCAACGTATAACTATTTCTACACCGAACCCAAAATATATTTCATGATTACTGATTTAAGCCAAGAAAATATAAACCATTATTTTTTCTGTATGTTTCATTGCAACGAATTTAGTTATTGAGCTGAAGTTAGTGCATTGAAGCACAATATAAAAACGCAACAAAATTTAATGACTTTAACAAGAGTTTCGTGGACTAAAATATAGTACTGAACTGAGCATATAACAAAAAATACCGAAAAATCTCTAATATTTTCTATAAAACGATAAAATTTACGCTTTCTTATTTTACTTATCATTAATATTTTTTTTATATCATAAACAATGAATTACATAATGAATAGCTTAATAGAGGAAAGTTGTAAGCTCAATTTTAACGTCATCCGCGTACTATCTTCCCGGAAGACGTTTGCACAGAAAATGATCACGTCATATGTCAGAAATTCGGAAAACGCATAACGCTATTTTTACATTTCTTACATTCTTAAATTTCTTATTTTACTAAGAAATTTCTTATTTTACTATTACACTAATTACTAAGAAGAATTTTATTTTCAGTACTTTTGTAATTTATTTTTCGTTTAAAAAGTTATTATAAAGTCAGTTTCGTAATAATTTTATTACGAAATTTTTTCAACTAAACAGTAGAAAATAAATGTAATCAAATTTTAAAGGTTCATTTTTTAAAAGCAAACTTCAAAATTTAAACAAATGCTTATTTCTGTAGTTTTACTTCATTTGACTCACATTTTCTGACCCCAAATCTCTACAAATAATGGAAAGAAAGGATTTTTTATAGCTCCCTTGTTCACCAGATATCAATCCATAATAACTGTTGTTCTTTCTGTAGGGTTATGATAAAGTTATCATGTACCGAACAAAGATAAGTAGACATTGATGATTTAAATGAAAAATCATTGATGTCATTAATATCGCCATCATTGAAGAGGCAATTCTACGACGAAATGGTCGAAAAACAAGTACCATCATAAGAATAAAGAGAAGGATTCTATACAAATACCATTTCTTGTTCAAATGGTATTTGTATAAAATTGTTTTAGTAAACATTGCACATTTTATTATTCATTGAATAAAAGAGTACTCGGTACTGTTATCATAATGTTATTCTAGATAACAAAATTTTATGAGAAAGCAAACCACTTAGATGATGAATTATTTGCTTTTCTGTTGAATACTTAAGAAAAACTATTTTTCACATCTTCATATGTTGATAGTCAAATGATAATTATTTTATTCTAACGATTAATATGAGAGTAGGAAAATTAGTATTATTAATTTATTTTGATTATAAATAATGATTATAATTCTCACTGTGTCTGATGATTAATAATTGCTACTATTAATTATCAATGATTATTTATTATTCTTATAGAATTATGATTGATAACTAATTCTTAACTCATTACCTATTACTATCAATTTTGAGAATTTTTCTTCTATAGTTTTTGAAATCAAATAATAAATCTTAACTTCTAACGAATAATGACTATAATGATTAGTAATTGGTATTATTAATTATCAATTTTTACTTAAATTTTCTTATAGACAAACAATTAATAATTCTTATTGTCTAGCAATTATCTATACCCACATTACCTATATGCATTACCTTTGTAAGCTATTCTTCAATAATTCTTGAGAACAAAAGTCAAATGATAATTTTTGTGGTCTTACGATTGATGATTTTGATTAATAATAACTGTTTATTAATAATCGCGAAGGATTAATTCTTATAATTTGAAGATTTACTTTGCATATTCTGATATTATTTGTCTAAGTTTAAAGAACTAAAGATTTATAGTTCTTTACAAATTGAATTAAATTTGTAATATTACGATAAAAACAATTTTTTTAAAAGCCCAGTCGTGATGGTTACT
The DNA here is from genome assembly GCA_026290005.1 of Latrodectus geometricus. Taxonomy (NCBI): domain Eukaryota; kingdom Metazoa; phylum Arthropoda; class Arachnida; order Araneae; family Theridiidae; genus Latrodectus; species Latrodectus geometricus. The sequence goes on from JAPDSC010140931.1 coordinate 206,644, forward strand.
TTATAAATTATTCCCCTAAGCTTATAGCTTAATACAGAAAAGTGTTGTAAATAATTTATAAACATATATA
>JAPDSC010140931.1:216713-250648 GCA_026290005.1 Latrodectus geometricus
AAAAAAAAAGGTATTAATTTATAAATTTAAATTTATAATATTCCTTTCTCAAAACTGTTCTCTCTGACTGAAAATACTCTTTTGTCAAAGTCTTTTTATCTCCTTTTCACGTCTTTTTTTACCCTGCTTATGTGATTTAAAATTGTTTCTATGAAAAATTCTTCATGGTTCGGGGCCTTTATTTCACCAATGTATTCATAATAATGTCGATGAATAAGTAACTTCAACCGTGGAATTAAGAATAAATCCCATATCATATCAGGTGAATATACTATTTATGAAATTGTGTTTGTTGAAGGCAGGAATTCGTGAATAACAAAAGCATTGCGATAAAGCATTTCATCGTAATTTACAAGCCAATGGTTCTTTTGCCATTCGTAAGTTTTTCAACTTATTTTAATTCAAAATATTTCCTAAAAATTACCTGAAAATAGTGCATAGCACAAGAATAAAGGAGTTAATATTGCACACTACCGCAACACGGAAAAAAAATGTAACCCATGTTAAATAAGACACTTAAGAAATAGTTAGAAGGAACTATGTCTGCTCCTTCTCGAAATCAAGCTTTTATTTGTCAGGGATGCAATGTTAAATTAGATATTATTTTCATTTTATTTGTATAATTGACAGATGATTTTATAAGCGTAACGCAAAATTAAAATTCTTGATTTGTTATTTATGAGAAGAGAAAGTAAGCATATTAAAAAATTGTGTTTATAAAATATATACATAGAAATTTATTTTATTGCATTTGGCGTTTTATATTCACATTGTTATTGGCTCTAGGACGCATTGTACTTTAACTGTGCTAAATATAATGCATCATAGAACTAAGCAGCTGTTAAGTACTCTATATCAAGTACAAGATTCGGGATAACTACATGTATCCCGAATTTAACATTTTTTCTCACTGAATAATTTTTTTTCTTATTTAGATGTAGTCTCTCATTCTTGTTTCCGTTTGCTTTACTGACATCAAACTCTTTTAATTTGATTTTAAGGTTACAGTAAACGCTAAATAACTTTTTTTTAATAATAGAGGAAGAAGCTGAAATTTTAATTATTAAGTTTATTTATTGCATAGAAATTCAGATAAGTTCAGATGAATTCAGATAAGTTTGAAAAAATTATTTCCTTCATTTTTTGTGCTAATTAGGAAATTAATTTTTTAAAATATCAAAAATTAATTTCTTTCTTTGCGCAACAAATTTCAATGATTTGCTTAAAAAAATATTTTTGAATACGTTCAAAACATTTTTAAAATTGTTGGGAAAAATTTTCTTAACATAAAAAATTCAGAATGATAAAAAAAATATTTTAATTTATTTTATGAATAAATTAGCCACCAAAAACATTTAAACTGTTAAAAATGACAAAAAAAAAATTTACACCCAATTTTTGTTTCTAATAATTTAATTATATATGTCTAAAGAATAAATGTGGGAAATATTGTAAAGTTTGCACAAAATTTGTTGCACAAGGAGTATTTTGAAGTTTCATAAATGGAAAAATTTTCTATTTGAGAAAATCACACTTTTAAGTTACACACACATTTGAGAAAAAAAAAAAAAAAAAAAAAATCACACTTTTAAGTTACAAGTCAAAGATTTTGGGCAAATGTGTGCAAATTGAGGCAAATAAAATTTGAATTATTCAACTATTATGATTAATAAAGCTTAAAATAAATATATAATACTATATTGTTTTGAAAAAGCATCATTTAACATTTTCCATTATAAAAAGTTTGAGGTGATTTTCACTTCCGAAACCAAAATTATCATTAAAAGAGTTTGGCCTTGATGTAGAAAATTTTATTTTACTCATAATTAATTAAAAAAATTCTCGAAATCGAAATTTATTACATTTTTTTATTTATTTGTTATTTATTATTTTTTTTTAAATGACAAGGAAATGATATGCTGTAATATATATTGTGTATTTACAATATATTACTGCATGTGACTTATACTGTGACTTTTTTTCAAACTCTGATATTTACTTGTAATTAGCAGGAATCTTACAAGAGGTATTTTGTTCAGTTGATGTAAAACACTTGCAGCTGAAATTCAACAAAAATTTTGACAATCAGATCACTCCTTATACAAAACTATTGGAAGCACAGCTTCGATGCATCAGATCACTATTCATTCACTCGACACCAAATGGTAATCATTCACATAATTGCTCAAACTGTCTTTGCACATGAAATTTCATAATTAAATTACTCCTTTATACACTCAAGTTTCGCTTATTTACAATATTTGCAACCCTTTTTATCATCTATTTTGTTTTGCCGATTCCGCTGAAGACATCACAGTTTTAAGACTTTTATATATATATATATATTAGTTTGGGGAAAAAGTAATCCATTATTTTTTCGGTAGACGTCTGTAGTGATCGATATCTCGTGAGGTATCTATCAAACAATTTCAGATTTATGCTCATTGGAAAGGTGACATTTGACACTAAAATATCCTCTTGCGGTTTTTTGTTTGATTAATTCATTTACGAGTACAAGGTTTTAAAAATGGAAGACAACAAACAGAAAATTCGATACATTTTCGTTTTTCTCTTGTAACGGCGAAAAAGATAGCCGGGTGGCTAAAATTGAAAGGTGTTTATCGTCCTATATAAGACTGTAACAACCAGTTACGTACAATTTTTATTTCGTCGATTCCGTTCGGGTACAAAAATGATCGAAGTTAACCGCATGTCAGCAGTCGTAACACGCAAGACCTAAAAATCTACATGAAAGCTGTTTTAAACCTTTTTACAAAGTGAATCCAAAAGAAGTTACATAAAGTTCACGTAAAAATAATAGATTTCTTTTTCACCAACCTAATATAATTCATGTTTGCTCTTGCAATGTTCAACGATATTGCAAAAAGACTAACTCCATCTGTGATTGTGAAGGATAGACAGAATTGCCCATCAGTAATTTAGGCTTAAACTCCTGTTTTTTGCTTCTAATTTCATTCACTTTCTGAATTCTTTTCAGGAAGCCTAATGTTTTATTATTTTAGAATGTAATAAATATTTAACATTTGTTCCTGCAGATCAGTAATTCTCCAAAGTGACGATTTCTATCTATGCTTGCGAAATATGATTAGAACGGTTCTTTATTAATATTTTAAGCTCAAAATATTTTGTTTTTTTTCTTTAAATAGATTTATTTCCTGGTCAGGAATTTTTAAAGAAAGTTTAAAGCATTTTCGTTAGGGTAACATGCTTGTATTTGTTACTTACCAATAAATTCGGAGTCGTCAAAGTATGTGATCGATTAGATACAGGAAAAATGAAAAACTAAAATCGGTTTATTGTAATACCATTAAAATCTGCAAATCATAATATGCCTTTACGACAATAATCGATACAAAAATCTAACACACGTTAGCGATGATATACAGAAGTAGTAGCAAATATACAAAAACCTCGAATATGGGATAAAGCAACTACCAATTTTTTTCTTATTACATTTATGTTAATTCAATTATCACCCAGATATGATGTTTGAGGTTAATTTTTCTCACAATTATTTATGATCTGTTGTTTTTATATTGAGATATAATTTAATATGCTGAGCCCTTTGAACAAGACAGACGTATCTGAGACAAGCTCCGCCCAATTTCTGCTTTTATTTCTTTCAAGAGAATGAATGCTTTTTCACCTTCTCCGCAGGGAGAGGTAAAAAGCCAAATCCCAATTAAGGAGACAGTTAACCCTGCTGGTGTGCCCTTTTCAGGGCGCGATTTACGACCGGGTGATTTAGCTGCATCACCCAGCTGCACAAATCTGGACAACATGGTTAGGCCTAACATTGACGACAAAGGAAACGAATTGGATGAAATTATGGACACGGAAAACAACAAATCCTCGTATGATTCAAACAAGATCCCTTCTCAAGGAATTTCCTCTGCTGGTGCGAGTGCTTCCAGTAAAATGAGCCACACAAGATCATTCATCGACAATTTTAGAAATAAAATTGAAGAAATTGGCATATTGATGAACGACATGAAAAATACCACAGAATTTGATGATGAGCAACGAAATGAAATAGCAAACATCTTAATGACCTTCTCCCAACAATTTCGAATCCAAAAACCAGCTAAAGAACCTAGTAAAATCAATAAAATAACTAAAGAAAATAAAAATTCGAATTCTTCAAGTACCTTTTCTAGCTCAAAAAGACCGATAGTAGACGTCACCTCAAAAAGAGGAAATTATTTTGAAATTCTTCAAAATGAAGTTTATTTAGACAAAATTGAAGAAAATGGGCAAAAAACAAAAGGAAAGCGCCTTATATCAAGTGTTAATTTCGAAAATCATGACAAGAACAAGGAATCGTTACCAAGTAAAGTCAAGATCATCGAAAATAATGGAAAATCAAAACCTCAGCAAAATGACGTCACAAGCCACGTTCTATCAAAAGACACTCCTACCAAATCTAATGCTAAACAAAATATGGATGTAAACCCGAATATTAGTGAAAATTCTAACTTTAAACAGTCCAAAAATCACCCGGAATCAAATAAAAGTGGCGACAAACTCAATATTACTCCAATAATAAATGAAATATGTGAAAAATATCAAAACTTTGCAATCCAAAATTCGGAACAAGAGGAACATGAAGATCAAACACAAGATATGGAAGAAGATAATAATGAAACCTTTCAATTGGCCAAGCTTAAAAATCCGAAAATTCCACCCATTATTATCAAAGATCCCAAAATTAAATGGAAGCAAATTAAACAATTACTGGACGATTTAAAAATTATAAGATATTCAGGAAAAATGGCTGGAGATTCAATAAATTTGAAAGTACCAGATTCAAATGCCCATCGTACAATAACAGCAAAATTTGATGAACTTAAAATAAATTTCCATACATACATTCTCCCAACTGACAAAAACATTAAAATAGTTATTAGAAGTCTACCAGAAGAAACTGAAATTTCCGAAATTATGGAAGACCTACAAAATGATGGCTTCACAGTACTTAACATTACTCAATTCACAAGAAAATCCGAAGGAACCATAATTAAAATGCCATTATTTCTTGTAACTCTCCCACCTACAAAGCACTCCAAAACCATTTATGATAAAAACTATGTTATCAACATAAAGGTAAAAATCGAATCCTACAGAGGAAAACGAGGAGTAACACAATGTTACAGATGTCAATCCTTCAACCACGTTCAATCTTCATGCCGACACTCCCCCAAATGTCTAAAGTGTGCTGGTGAGCACCTCAGTTACCAATGTACCAAATTGAAAGAAATCCCAGCTACTTGTGCAAATTGCGGAGGAGACCATCCTTCAAATCACAGAGGCTGTCCTAAATATCCAAAAACAGAAACAAAATTAATCTCAACAAATAATAACACAAATAACAAATTATACCAAAATAGAACCTTCATCAGCAAAAGTTACGCAGAAGCAGCAAAACAAGAAAAAATTAATGAAGAAAACAAGACAACCTTAAACGAGGCACAACAAATAATGACAGAACTAAAAAGCCTAGTTAACTACATAAAGCAATCTGGAATTATAGAAATTACCAAAACAATAATTACTAACACCTCTAGCCAACTTCAACAATCAAATAATGTTTAAAACAAATAACAATTTTACACCATTCATCGTTGCACTCTGGAATGCAAATGGCCTTGCACAAAAATCAACAGAACTAAAAGACTTCATTACAGAAAATAATATTGACATCTGCCTCATAACAGAAACTCATTTCAATGGACAAAACACCCTTAAAATTGCAAACTACTCAACTTTCCTCTGCAATAGAGAATCCCATAAAGGAGGAGGTGTCGCAATTATTGCCAAAAGATCTCTAGCTCCAACAGAATACAGCAAAACAAATAATCAAGGATTTGAAGAAATCTCAATAGTCATCCAAACTCAAAATTACCCTCTAATTAAATTCACAGCTCTGTATAACGCACCTCAACACAAACTAACGCTTAAACAAATCAAAGACCTTTTTCCTGACAATCTTCCAGTCGTCATAGGAGGAGATTTTAATAGCAAAAATATTAGCTGGGGATGTAGAAACAACAATAATAATGGAAAAGATCTCATTCAAATAATTAATCAGCCTAACATTAAAGTTACTGCACCAATTCACCCTACTTACTACCCACCAAATAATCTTCATAGGCCCGACATTCTAGATTTTTTCATCTCAAGCACTAGCATCCCAATATCAGCAGACGTTCTCAACGATCTTTCCTCAGACCATGTACCAGTAATAGCAACAATAGGAAATACCCCCTTGCAAACCATAAAGAAAATCTCAAAAATAGACTGGAATCTCTACCATAACATCCTCATCAGAAACAGTGAAAACTACCCACCACCAACAGACTGCAATGAAATAGAAAACTCCATCAACAAACTTAACGAAGACCTTCAAAATGCCATTAACAGAGCAACAACTCACGAAAATCCAATACCTAATCACCATATTCTACCAAAAGAAATTAAAATTATCATCAAACAAAGAAACTGGACTCGCAAAAAATGGCAAAAAACACAGGATCCTAACTTTAAAATAGAAATGAATAAACTAAACAGACAAATTCGTGAACTATGCAAAAGCTATCAGAAAAAATCGTGGAATAATAAAATAGAAAACATCTGCACCGACAATAACTCCACCTGGCAACTAACCAAAACTCTCAAAAGAGATATACAAATAAACAGACCACTTCATGGCAAGCAAGGTCTTGTTTTCAATTCCAAGGACAAAGTCGAAGTTTTTGCTGATTCCCTTGAAGACCAATTCTCACCTAATAATGAAGATCCTGATGAAGACTCCGACAAACTTATTAGAAAAACTGTAACAAAATTCCTCAGAAACAATGCACCTGCCGAATCTATTGCCCTAACCACCACTGAAGAAATAGTTAAAATCATTAAAAACCTCAAAAATCGCAAAGCTCCCGGCAAAGACAATATTAGTAACAAAATGATCAAAAATATCCCTCAAAATTACCTCGAAATTATTAAAAACATCTTCAACAGCTGCCTTCAAAATCAATACTTTCCAACTCAATGGAAAAAAGCCATCATTATTCTCTTCCCTAAACCACTCAAAGATCCAGTTATGCCACAAAATTACAGGCCTATAAGCCTTCTCAGCACAATAAGCAAAATTTTTGAAAGAATTATACTAAACAGACTTCAACACTCACTCCACCAACTTCCTGATGAACAATATGGATTCAGAAAAAACCTAGACACCACTAAGCAACTTATCCGCATCATTGACTATATGGGCAGATCAATCCGCAACAAGCAATCCATCGCATTCCTCATGCTTGATGTCGCAAAGGCATTTGACAGTGTCTGGCACACTGGTCTACTCTTCAAACTAATAGATACCAAAATTCCTACTAATCTAATCAGAATCCTACAAAGTTACCTATCAAACAGAAAGTTTCAAGTCAAAATTAACAATCACACCTCTACAACTAGAAATATCAATTCTGGAGTCCCACAAGGGAGCATCCTCGGGCCAATCCTCTATCTACTATTCACTTACGACTTTCCCATAGATAAACTTGATTACAATAGCCTAACTGCCTTATATGCCGATGATACTGGAATAATAACAAAATCCAAAAATGTCAATCTTGCCATTGACAGACTGCAAAATAAAGCTGAAGCAATAGAAAACTGGTGCCAAAAATGGAAAGTCAAAATTAACGCCTAAAAATCTCAACTTTTAATTATTAGAGCAAGAAATAGACAAAAAATCACCAACAACTTAATCCTCTTCAACACTGAAGTTCCAATTGTTAAAAAAGCAAAATATCTTGGACTCACTTTAAATCATAAACTAACCTGGGAAGATCATGTTGTATCAGTCATCGCCAAAACAAATGCATACTATAACAAATTAAAACCCTTAATAGGACCACACTCCCAGGCAACAATCAAAACTAAAAGACTCATCTACACAGCAATCCTCAGACCTATACTCACTTATGCTTCTCCTGCCTGGAACACTATCAAAGAAAATGAACTCAAGAAACTGACCGTATTTCAAAATAAAATCCTCAGAAGAATTACTAACGCCCCTTACTACATTAGAAATAAATCTATTTATCATGATCTCTGCCTCAAGCCTCTTCATAATTACATTGCCAGCATTAACCATAAGTATTATCAAAAAGCAACTCACTGCAATACTGCCAATTTCAACAGCATCTTTCAATTTGAAAACTTCAAAGAAGATATCCATCTAAGACCAGTTGCAGCCTACTACTGTAGCGATGCAATTATTTCGGGGCAATGATCCCCCTTTCCTTCTTCTTTCCTTCTCTTTCAATCAATGACTTTTAAAATCACAGGCCAACAGCACTAAAACAAGATGAATGAGTAGAAACCTTAGGGTTGGCACTCAGATTACAAGTTCAGATTCAAGGTTAATTTTTCTATTAGAGCCAATAACTGAACTTCTTTAGTCACTATGGTTTACTATACAGGTGTCTGGCATAATTTCTCGGTTTTCTTTCTTTCAAGATGAGTATATAAGTCCCTTTCCATAAAAAATCTAACTGAAAAAATAATTTGAAAATTTTTAAGAATTTAATCCAGATATCGTTATTTAACGCCACTCAGTAAATACCTTAATTTCCAAAAATTCTTGAAAGACTTTTTAATTTACAACTTCCTTTGCGAATTGCTTACTTCCGCTAGGACTTTTCATAGATAGTAGGCCATATTCATGTCTCGCAAAGGAAGAATCCCTTAAAATTCTCAAACACTGACAAACGTGTATACTGAAAGTAGAACCTCAGCATTTATCTTTTGTTCAATAGTAGAAGGGATCGAATCCTGGACCTTCTACTCCAAAGAATGTGACCATACCATTAAACAAAGATAAGTCCAAATAATGTACTTTAATAAAGAATAAGTCCATTACTTATTTTTCTTCTCTCATCAATGCCTAGATCAAGCTTTATCAAAGAAGTCAATTTTAGCCACAGTGATTTCTCACGTGAACACAATGGATATTTGCTTGATTGCACAAGGTAAAATGAAAATAGATCAATATTTTGAAATTATAATTTATTTAGTTGTTTTCTAATTCCCCCTTCCCCTGATTGTATAAGTAGAAAAAAAAAGTCTTTACACAGTAAAAAGAACTTTCAACTATGCAAAATTTCAGAGGTGGTTAACGATAACTGTTCCAAAAGAATGAATTAGAAACATATTTAGTTGATAAATTCCATGATATATGAATGTTATAATTTAACATAACATAATGATGTAAAGGATCCTCAAGTTATACTTATTTGTTAAAGGATTTGTGATTAAACTCAAGAGTGGGATATTATTTTGTTGTAACAATATAACGTGTAACAATACTTTCTTAAAAAGAAAAAGAAAGAGAAAACTGTAATTTTGGTTTTTATAAAAAAAGTAAAGAATATGAATTTTAAAAAAATGAAAATTAAGAGATTATGTATTCTTGTAATAAATGTTCAAAATAATTATATTTGTCTTCTTATTTTTTAAAGGCATGTTTAATTGAAATTTTATTTGAATCAAATGCTAGCCATCTATGAAGCTATAGAATATATCAGTTTATTTCGCTTAACTTTTAAGTTAGTGCAATGATTAAGATTTGACACCATCATTTGATACAGATTCATAATTATGAAACTCTAATTTTATGTGTACGCTTAGAATGTATTCCAAATCATCATTTTGCCAACCCATAATGAAAAAATTGTATAGCACTAACATAGCCCTTAAGCAAATTACATTTGAAGGATATTCTTCTAAATTACATAAATCCAACCTAAGTTACTTAATTAAAATTAATGAATCAATAATTCATTTGTAATTAATATTATGGCCCCATACATTTATAATTACAGTAAATTTCTTGCTAGAAAATATATCCCTTTATAAAAAAAAAATCAAGCTAGTGCTTTGTCTGCAGCTTAAACCTCATCGTTTTCCTTAGAAAGTATAGTAAATGTAAAATCAGTAGCATTGAGCTATTATCTGTAGCATAGATCTGTAAAACATTAACTGCAATATGGCGTTCCAACCAATATACAACGTTAACTGCCAACATACAATGTTCCAGCAATAGTTAATTGCTTAAAAATAGAATCTTCCATTTATTATATATATATATATATATATATGTAAAAATTTTTTTTTTTTTTTTTCTATATATATATATATATATATATATATATATATATATATACGAGGGTCACTATGAAATTTTTTAGATACAACTAGGTTTTTCAAGTTATACTTACAAAATTTTAGGTGTGTTCAAAGTAGCCTCCTCCAGTGTCAATGCACTTTTGTATTGATGCTGGAGCAAAATAACAATGAATTTTTCACAGATTAAATGCTTCAAGCCATTCATTTCTTGGAATAGACGAAAAAATGCATTTATAGCCACATCAATTTCTTCTTCTGAATGAAAACGATGTCCACATAAGTTCTTTTTTAGATTAAAGAATAACCAAAAGTCCCACATAGCTAAACCAGGTGAATACGGCGGATGTTCGATCACTTTAATTTGTTTTTGTTTAAGAAACTCAACTGTTAATCCGGCTGTATGTGAAGATGCATTGTCATGGTGAAGCATTCGTCCCCTAGCATTCAGTTCTTATAGAATTTCTGGAAGACATTTAGTGGTATAACAGTTTGCTGTTACTGTCTTCTGTCCTTCCAACTTGATGGCTTTAACCAATTAAATACTTCTGAAGAAAACGACATACATCACTTTTTCAGTGAGCGTTGTTTTTTCACCATTATTGGCTTGGGATCATCTTTAAAGACCCATACATTGCTTTCTTGACGTGTTGAAACATCAAAAAACGGTATATACATTTCATCACCTGTTACAATTTTAGAAATGATGTGGTGGCCACCATCATTTAGCAATTTAAGAGATTCTTTACTGATTCTGACACGCTCCTCTTTTTGGTGCTCAGTTAGATTATGGGGAACCCAACGGCAAACTTCTTTTTTTATATGTAATTCTTCATGAATGATTTTATGTATGGCTCCGGAACCAATGTTAAGTTCCTTTTGTATCATTTGATAGGTACAGCGATTATCATCCATTATCATTTTTCGTATTGCATACACATTATCCGAGATTACTGTCGACAGTGGCCTTCCTGTGTATTCTTCATCCTAAAGAAAATTGCGACCTCTTCTAAATTCTCTAAGCCATCTGAATGCAGTAGCTCGAGCTGGATATTCATCACCAAATGCTAATTGCAACCGTTGAACATATTCTTCTTGATTTAATCCTGCTTTAAAAGCTTAGAAAATCATAGCGCGAAAATGTTCTCGCGTCAACTCCATTTTCTCTTCTGTTTAAAATTTATTATACGCTAAACAAGTTGAAGTAAGTCAGTAAAAAAGTGTCTTCTGTGTTAAATACTTTGTATTTTAAAATTAAGCCGTTATTTTTATTTTGTAAATTCTCGTCTGCACGTATCTCAAAAATTTCAGAGTAACCCTCGTATATATATATATTCTGGCGTTTTTCTATTTCAAGTTTACTTACGATTTCACGTTTTCCATGACTAATTTGCTTTAGACATTTGGCTGATTTTCTTTGTCTAATAATACATTTTTTCCCCACATCATTACGTAATCATTACATTACTGTGATGTTCTGTTTATTTTGTTTTCCAGTGTGTGGGAATTTAAGTGCCTGTAAAATTACTTGGGTATTAAGCCCAGAATTAGGACTAAGAAGAAGTTGACCGTACATATAGATTGAAGAAAGGCTTGAACAAAATGTCGCATTAACACATTTAAACATGTAGTTATAATGTTTTTAAAAAAAGTAATGTTTAAAAAATTGGATTACAAATTTGTGTATTGCAATTGGTATGGTACATTCTTTTTTTAAATCTTATCTTAAAGTGTTCCTGATTGCTTTTCGACGATTGTAATTTAGATTGTTGTGACAAAAAACTCTACTGTTTTAGCTCTATATTAATGTATAATATTTACATTAACAACAGCTTAATCCGAATTCATAGTTTATAGTTCATTGGTAAGGTCAGACATTTTGCCAAATATTTTATTATGCAACTATGGGGCGACGTAAATAACATAAATACGGTTGCCAAATACGTAGATATAGAGAGATCTAAATACACAAAACACTTAAAAGAAGGTAATGAACTGTAAAAAAAAGTTAATTCATAGGCATTATTCTTATGAAATTAACATTTTATGGTATTTTTAAACAATTATTTTTGCTTGAAAAATTTCTAACATTATCAAGCTTTATTTACAAAAAGTTTCATTCACAACGCAGAAACACCAAACTGACTTGCATTTTTAGTTGACCAATCACAGAATTATCTTCAATCTCCAGAATCCTCAAGTTAACGTGATGCGTTGTGTGTGGCGTGATTCTGTTTGTTTACATTTACGAACAACGCAGAAAATTTGTTTTGGTTTTTCCGCGATACCGAGTCGAATTTAAAGACTTTAATCATGAATTCACTTTTGAATATGTTGAAGAAACCGTATGGTTATGCCCTTCATTTTTATTCATCTAAAATGCAAAACGCAGCTTCACCATCTCTTGAACCAGAAAAAATCGGTGTTTTAGATTCTATTTTGAGTCCTCTAGAGACGTATGTGTTGTCGTTGCAAAGCCTTCTTATTTGGGAACGACCGTATCTTAGTGCTGGCGCATTTGTTACTATCAATATTTTGTATTGGTATGATATACTGTTCCTCAATTTATATATTATTCATATTTCTTTCTTTCTGTGTATGAAACAATTGTTTAAAAATAATTGCATTGTTTTGGTAAATAGGATTTGAACTTTTATAATTAATATAAAAATATCGTTTGTACTCAGATTTATATTTATAGTATATGTTTAATTTATTCTAATTATTAGCTTGTTTGAACATTTGTACTGTTGAATCATGAGTAAGAAATAGGTGTTTTACATGTATGTTGTTGGCACTTTTCTTTATTATATTTTCACTTTTAAAGTCATCAATTAGAGTTTTTTCATTTGTAATTGCTTAAAAAATAAAGAAACAATTAACGGATGCTAACTTATTTAAATTAAGTTCATAATCTTGAAGCTTAATAACTTGCAAAAATATTTAAGGATGCTATATTAAAAGCACATTTAATTTTTTTATGATTGTTTTTAAATAAGTATAGTATTAGTTTGAATCTTAAAGAAACATCGAATATAAGTTTCATTAACTTGTAAAATAAATTTTGCAATAAATTTGAGCTTTAGGTTTCTTCATTTATTTTTTGTTGGTGATAAACTTGCACAGAAGCTATCAAAATGCAATAAAAAGCATAAGCTGTATTAAAATAATGTACAGAGAAGTTTTATACATTATTGCATCATATCAAATGATAGAGAAAAAATAAGAGATCTTTAAACTGCAGTGAAGCCCATTGTACTGGGAACAAGTAAATGAATTCTGAAATCAAAAAAGTATTTTCCATATCTTTAGTACTCCTTAGACTTGTTATTTTTTTTTTAAATAATAAGTCATGCATTTTTGTCCAGTTATTGGTATATTATTTTAATTTTTTTTTTAATATTTTGATGGGATTAAAGTTGTAATCATCAGTAAAAGAGCCAAATCAAAACAATCATATTTATTTTAGAAACAGTTGACAAAAAGAAAAATCAAAAATTAGAACAAAGATAGTTTTAAAAGCAAGAGTGAAATTATGTGTCCGAAAAGTTATTTTAAATAACATGAAAGTAATCTATGAATAATTTTATTGAATTATTTATAAATGAATATTTTCTATATTGATATGTTATTTTACATTTATCTTCTCGTATTTTATGATTTATTGTCTTGCTGTTGCTTTCTGATTTACTCTTATATGATTATATGAATATTTATTTTAATATGATTCTCTTTCATAACATTTCACATTATTTAAGTACTTTGTTTAAAAAATAAAAAGAATGAAAACATTAAATGTTCAAGAGGATTTAGATTTCTTATTGCATTTTTTAAATACATTTATGTGAATTGATTTTTTTTAAATTCTTTGTTTTTGTTTTACCTTAATTTATTTGATCAATTGATCACTTAATCAGTTGCTTGCATTTATTAAATACATTATTTTGATATCAGCTACATAAAATTGAATTAGCAACACATGAATGCTAAATTGTTTTAGTAAATTAACAATTGGCTATTAAATATTTGAAAGGAATGATATTTAGAAAATATATACTTAATTTATATTAACTATAAGATATACTTAATTTATTCTTGAATATTAAATTACATTCATGCATATTTAATATATTTTACTGGAATAATGGATTATTTAAAGTAAATTTGTTATGATTTGTCACCAGATTATAGCAACAATCTTATTTAAAATTTTTTAATTTTACTTTTATTCAATGATTTCATTAAAAATATTCCATTTATGTAAATTTCAAATCTGAATATGGTATTAACAGTAAAAGTACAATGATAAGAACAATGTCTATAGTGAACTCATTTATCATAATATCATGCTTAGCAAAATCAGAAAAATCCCTGATATACTACACTTACCATTACTACATATTACAGGCCTATATAATTATACTGAATCCACTCTTGTGTGTTTTCCACAATATTGCCAAAATATGAATCTGTATATAATTATTTATAAATTTTTAAGTACAAGTGTACAGGTTTCACTTTTAACAGTTGTAGGCTGCTCTTCAGAGTATAAGATCTTGCATTTGATATGCCCAAGCTGGTTACTGAATGATTAGTGCTCTTTCTTTTGGATCTAGAGTTCGTGGGTTTGAATCACTCTTTGGGCTTGAGTGTTCGTAGTGGTTCGGAATCCACCTTAAAACCATAGGTCACAGTCTAATTAGTCCTCATAAAAAATAACAGTTGAAAATCAAACAAACTAATTTGCCTTTGATCCTACCTACCATTAAACTACAGTATATCAATGTTCTATTGCTTCTGTGTGCATGCATGTCTGTCAGGGTGGGTATTTAAGAATTTTCCAGGTTTTCTTCTATACATCATACAAATGCAGCCTAGTATCTACGAAAAAGTCCTTCTAAAAGGCAATTACATATCGGGATTTAAAATACTGTGCAACATCCTCAAGCATTCGGTCAGTCTACAATGTAGTGTCAAAAAGTATGTGAGCAGCAGGCAGTAAGACTGTTCATTACCAAGTCCTGTAATTAAGCTAACTGTCAAAGAAAAGGGTTATAAGAATAAGCAGGGCTAGATATATTGAATATTTATTGCAATAAACAGAAACATTACCTGTAGATTTAGTGCTTTTAAAATATATTTCATTCATATTTTAAATAGAACTTGTAGAATAGGAAAACTATATATCGCTACTCAATAATCTGATATGAATAAAAAATAAGCTTAGTTTATTAACAATAATGATTAAAATAATTACACTTTAAAGACTAAGTTTGAGTTTTAAGGACAAATAAAATATATAAAAAATAAATTATTTCAATAAAAATAAAGTTCACCAACATTATTTCAAAATAATTTAATCAGCAATAGACCATAGGTTTATGCAATAGCAATTAAAGCTGAAAAAATTAATTTAGCAATCTACACTATCAATCACTGAAAGAATATCATTCTGATTAAATTGTCAGAGGATCAAAACGAAAATAACAATTTCTAGTTGGATTAATTGAGCTATTAATCCAGCAGATTAGCAAAATATAAACATTCTATGTGCATCAGCAATGCAAAAATTATACTGTGTTAAGAATAGCAGAATGCTGATGATAGAAGAAAGTAAAAAATCTAACTTAAGGAAAATAATATAATAGCACTTTAAATTAGAGATAAACAAATATGGGGATTACAAAAAACAATATATCGATACCAAATTCTGAAATTAAATAAAAACACTGTAAATATCAATCGAGATAAGTATGTAAATTAAATAAAAGCACTGTAAATATCAATCGAGATAAGTATATAAGGTAATTTATATGAAGTAACCTACTCCTTGCATTTAAGAAAAATACTCGGTACTTACGCACTATAACAACTACCTTGCATAGTTTAGCAATAAGAAAATTTTCATTGCCGAAACTGGCACGATTCAAATAATATTTGCATAATACTCTTTATTTTAGTATTCTCTATAACCTATGTTAGAAAGGTTTTTTAGGTAATTGTCATAGTTTTTTCCCGTTACTAGTTTTGGCGACCTATCTAGATAGTCTTCATAGTACGTAAGTACCAAATATTCACTCCCAAAATGAACATATTTATTTAACATTTATTTGAATGTTAATGTTAGTTTGTCAATCCAAACTGAGAAAGATATATATTGAGATATGAGTAAACAGAAAGAAGCTTACCCTCATGTGCTCTCCAGTAAAAAACTGCAATAGAAGGTTTGTCACTTTATAAAATAAGTTCTGAAATATGTCATTAATATGCATTGTTTAATTTCTTCAAAGCATCTCTTGAAAGAAAACATATTTCATTCAAAATATGTAGAAGGTGACACACATTTAGTTAACTACACAACAACTCTTCCCTTCCTTTCCATACCTCAGCTTGAGAGTTAATGACTTCCCTTCTGAAGTTGTGTTTCGGGTAATCAAGAAACAGTTTTTTTGAGTTAGTGAGACAACTCAAATTTTCTGTGCACTATGTTATCATAACAATGTAATTATTATGATACTGTAGATAAAACTGGAATTCATTTAGACATACATTATGGCCTTCTTGTGTCTAGGTTTATTATTGAGACTGCTTTTGTCTAAGATAAAAAAAAGAGTTTTTAAAATTCTGGTTACCGATCTGACAGTGCAAGCTACAAACATTTGCAAATTGTACAGTTTTGGCATTGCATCATTAGTTTTGCAAACAATCTCATTTCTTAACTTGAGATTTGTGAAATAACTGTATGATTTATTAAGGCCATAATTAACATGCCTGTCTTTAGAGCATAAGCAGTACCAAACTACTAAGTCCAATGTAACATTTTATACGACTGTTTCAAATTCATCAATTCCATGCTCTGCAGATAATTATGAGATTTTTTTTTATATAATGAATGAGGAGAATTCTGTACTCTAAATTAAAAAATATGAATGATTTTATATTTTATTATATGTAGGAACAAAGTTGTTTGATTTGTGAATGTTGCACAGTTATCACTGAAAATTCTCAGATTGTATTTTGATTTTATCATAAGTATATATTTATAAAGCTTGAAGAAGATCAAAAATATTTGCTGTGAATTATATGTCAGACATTATTTATAAATAAAGTTTTAAAATTTCTTTATAAATGGAAAAATATAATTCTCTGTTAACTTTTTTTACATCAAATTTCAGAAAAATTTGCTACTAATTAAAAATGTTTCTTATTCCAAAAAAAAAAAAAAAAAAAAAAAAAAACTGACAATCTTTTAAGTTTTGGAAGAATTATGAAATTTATAATTGTATATATGTATAAAATCTGTAAATTTAACATCAAGTAGAGATATTAAATTTTTTATAAGTTTTCTGTTTTCGCATTTTGTTAACGCTGAAAATGGACAGTTAAGAGCTATTAAAATATATCTTTAGAAATAAATATTTTAACTAAATTAACTGCTTGCAGTGCTAAGTAAGTTAATAATTTGTTCCAATATCTCATTTATCTCCAAAAATAAATGTTTTAAAAAGGATAAAAGTTTAATGCTATCAATTTTTAAATAAAATATGGTATAATTGTTTTAATAAAATCCTGAATATTTCAGACAGCTGCAATTGCTTCACATAGATATATTAGCTTTGTTATTTTGTTGAAAAGTAATCAGACTTTCCATCATTTGTTGTATAAATTATATACATTGTTTAATTTTAATATTTATTTTAAATTTTTCTCTATTTACAGGTTTATTTTTCTTACTTAAATTTACTTTTTTAAAGCTATTGTAATTTTTTAATGCTAGAGTCTACCAGATAGTAAAAATTATTTATATATTAAAAGTGAAAAAATATTCATTAAAAAAAAAAAAAATTCTTGTATATACATGAAACTCTTCCCTGCTTGACATAATTGCTTCTTACTTTTAGCATTTTATGATACCATCTATTAAAACTTTTTCTTCATCTTTATCTATAAAATCCTAAAATGAATTGTAAATTAAATACATTTTACTTGTGTGTCTAATATTTGTACTGAATAATTCTTATAAATTTAAATACCATTTATTTATTTTGTTGCTTTTACAGGCTTATTGTATCTTGGAATCGTAGATTCTTCTCTATAATATCAATTTTTACACTTGTTATATTTTTATACAAAACCTGGGTGAATCAGATTTGGCCTGAAATTCGAGGTAATTAAAGTTACATTTTTATTTATACTGTACATATTTTCCTAATTCATTAAAATAATTAACACCTTTGTTTTATTTTAGTGGCCCCAAGTCAAAATGAAGATACAGAAAGGTAAATATTGATACTATTTTTGTGATTTTTAAGTTTTCTTTGTCATATTTTTAAATTCTTGAAGTTCTGTTGCTACATTTAAAATATAAGATTAATTTCTTTAAAGAAAAATATGTTTTCTGTTAAATCATAAGAAGCATGTAAATTGCTCAATTCATTTCATTTTTATAAAATTAGGAAGTATATTGTAGGATTATTCACTTTAATATGTTGTGTGCCAGTAATCATATCATTTTATATTGCTCCTTCAGTCATTTCATATTGTAACATAAAAATACTTCAAAATCATTTTTAATGACATCAAAAATAACCATTTAAATTGAAATCCTAAAAGAAATAACATATATATAGGGATTAAAACAATTTTATTCTATTCTGTAGTAATTAGATTATATGTTTATTCATTTTGTGTTGTGAAGGCAAAGAAATATTTATTAGAACAAAATTCTTTTTTAAAAAAAACATAAATAGCTTGTGAAAATTCCAACAATGCTTTGTTATGTTTTCTATTGTCACCAAAAAACAATATTTTGGTGCCATTTTTTTAGTAGATTAGATTTTACATATGTATCAATTTTTTAATTTATCATATTTTATATTTGTCTTTAAATGTTAATGCACGCATTTATTTTTCTCATTGTAAGTAACAACTGCAAATCATCAATAAATAAAAAAATTAATGTTAAAAGGCTGTATTTTAAAAATGCGGTTATTTTTGCTTATAACACAATTATTGAATAGTATAAGCTCAAGGGCTCTTCTGTAAGCCACATTTTTACTGAAAATATGCGTATTAATGAACTTTTATAACGTAATTTAAGTACCAATGATTGTGTCTTAAAGAAATCGTTTAATAAATTCATTAAGCATTTATTGGATAGATTACCAAACTCAGTTGCATAATTCTGTTTTATAAATTGACTACACTGACTAGTGTTTTTTTTTTCCCCGCTTCATTTTGAAAGTATAATTTATTTATTAAAAATTACATTTTAATTATTTTAAAAAAATTTCATTTTTTAAGGAATATTCCAAATAAATTTATTTTTATTTAATAACTGAAAATGCAGTCAATTCATATAAAAGCACTTATTATAGTATCCTAATTCTTTCAAATTAATTTCTTTTTAAAAAGAACTTCCAATAACAATGAATTTAATCACAGTAACTCAAAGTTTTTTTTCTTTTCCTCTTCCCCCCTTAAAAAACTCTTATTTGTTTAAAAGCTTTTTTTTTTTTTTTGGGGGGGGGGGCATTGCTTCTATAAATTTATTTACATATAATGAAGTTGAACTTTCTAAAAACTAAGATATTAACATTATAAGTTTTTATTTACTGACAAATACTTATATTTCATTTGCATTTTAAAAATTAAAATTCATAATCATGAATTAAAAAAATTTTAAGAAAAATTTCCCTTAAAAAAAAGCATTGAAATTTCTGAACATAAATTAAGGGAAAAAAATTGTTGGATATTACATTTTTTTATTTTAACATTTTGAGTATTTAGTAACTACAGATGTGTCACTTTTTATTGTGAAATGTTTGTGTAACTTTTTTTACTAAACACTTTTAGCATTCCAGAAATTTCTTTCTTAATTTACCATTTTTAAAATAAGTTTTTTTTATTTTTTCTATAAATGATGATAATTTATATCTTGTAAACTTTAAAAATGTTATATATTTTGGAGATTTTTAGTTATATTTTTTTAATAATTTATTATATATTTTCATCAAAATTTTAAAAATTTTATGTATGTATATATGGCAATAAAATGTCAAATATTTTAAAACATTTAAAAGATTGGGAAAATACTTTGTCTTTTTTTGCTATAAAATTACATGATTTCTGAATTTTTTTGAAATATGTAAATTTATTATACGAATATTTAATTTCTCAAATGTATAATTATTTTACCTTGAATTTGCATTTCAAGCTTTGAAAAATCTTATTAGAAATTTAAAATATTTGAGTTAAAGAGTATAATACATGTGGCAATGTTTTACTTTTTAATAATTTATTATTTAGTTTCATCTGAATTTTAAAAATGTGAAGTATATATGTTTTCTTTCTTTATAAGAATTCAGCTATATATATTTCTTAAATTTTCATGTGTGAAAGAATTAATATTTAGAATACAGGAATTATCAATGAAACCTTTGTTGAATATATTTTAATTTTATGTGTTCATACTTGCTACATGATATTTATACATTTTTATATATTAGTTGGTGTACTCTAACTCCTGGTATCTTAACTGTGCCTGAATTATGCAAATATTTGAATGAATTTTTAGACAAAATGATTTTACTTTGGAAAGATGTCTGGAAATTAAGGAAAGAAAATCATGGTTTGGTGAGAATTTTTTGAAATATTTTAATACATTCAAATTGTATTAGGTTTTATAAAATTCTTATCTTTATACTATTATTAATAAAATTCAGAGTAATTTTTTATTTTCCCTTAGACAATAAAAGAGAAGTAATGCAATTCAAATATAAAAATAAGTACAGTTTTGTGCATATTATCTATCATACACTAATTAAATGATTTTCCGTAACTTGTGGGATAAACTTTTGCACTTTAATAGCTGAATAATATTTTATAACTTATGAAATAAACTATGAATATTTATTTCATTCTGCTTTTCTAATTAAAATATGTCTAGAAGCTTTCTTGGAAAATATTTCTTATAATTAAAACTTTTACTGAGGAAATAAATTCTTACTAGATAATTACCCAACTAAACACTCAATTGTAGAATTTTTAAAAACTTCTGTTAAATAAAAATATTAATGTAATCATCTTGATAATAGATGAAGATTTCTTAAGTTGATGTAAAGTAACCATTTGAAAAACATTACAGATCATAGTATGATTGTTTTTAAATTAAAAAATATTTTGATTTGAAATATTTAATAGCATATCTATATTAATAAATTTTATGTGTGTTATTACAGTTTTGTGCTCTTATGTGCGGCTTCTTCTTCTTACTAGCTTTGATTGGAATGGTTTTCCCTGGAGTGCTTATTGTGTATTTTTTAGGTATGCTTTTGTAGCTTTTTTCTCCTCCTTATACTTCAGTATTTTTATTTTTTGTGTTTTATTAGATAGATAAGATTGTAAGATGCTTTACAGTAATTTAATATTAGCTATGCTTTATTTTTTCTGAATCTTTTTCAGAGTATTAGAGTTCTTAATGTTTGTTATTTTTTCTTTAAAATAAATTATTAACCTAAAAACAGCATAACTTGTAAGCAATATTTCAATTTAAAATTCTGAATATATGGGAAGAATAAAACTTTTACTGCATTTTCATAAAATTATTTCTTATAATTGGAAAGAAAGGCAATATTTTCTTCTCTTATTGATGTTTTTTTTAAATACAAAAAAAATTTTGGTATTCTTTGATTAAAAAAAAAACATTTAAATTTAAATTAAATTTAAATAGTTTAAAATTTAATTATTATTACAATTTTAATGTGTTTTTAAAATGTCTGTTTTTGAGCTCTATTTTATATATATATATATATATATATATATATATATATATATATATTTACTTAGAAAAGGATTAAAATATTGATCAATTCCATGTACTTTTAATATAATCTTTAAGAACCCATTCAACTATTCTTTGTGTGGAAGGAACTTAAAATCTAAAAAACTGCATTAAATACTCAGGAAATCTGAATTCAGTTATCAGGTGTTGTGAAATAAGTCAGAAACTGTTGCATTAAATTTAAAAGTTGTCCATTTTATGGTGTTTCATAAATTATCATGTTAAATTTTTCTATTTTCATGTTGTTTTATAAAGATGAATTAGAGCAGGTTCGCTTTCTATATTTTCTAGAAAAATTTTTATGTGTATGAAAAATTTTTATATATAAAATTTTTAATACAAATATTTGCTAGGAAAATTATTTTCTTTTGAAGTAATAGTTATTAAATTTATTTAAAGCTGTTCAATTTATATTGTATACTTCATCTAATTTCATAATTTAAAAATACATCTTCAGCATTCAATTAATAAATCTTGAATTTGCCTTTTGTTAAATATGTTAAAATGTTTCCAAAATGTAGAAGAGTTGAAAGTTTTCTTAAATTAATCTTTGAAATGTATTTTTTTATTCTTCAGATTGATCATATTTTCTCTTATATTTCATTTCAAGAAATATATTAGAATTCTCTTTTTTATTTTATGCCTAAAAAGGTATTCAGTTGGATTTATCAAAACAAAACTGACTTTTAAACATTAATGTATGGATATAGTTCAAGATTAACAGAATATTAAAACCTGTCAGTTTCAGTGTTTGAAAGTAAATTGATTTGTTTTTTTATTTCCTTAGAGTTATTTTATTAAAGTTATTATTTCCTTATTGATTTTAAAATTTTCCAAGAATAAATAATTTTTTTGGAAAAAAGTTAGGTGAAAAAAATTTTTTGACTAATATATATTTATTTTGAAACATTGATTGTGTACAATTTATGTGTAATGAATTTTTTGGATAATAAATAAATATTTTAATCTTAATAAAAATTTTAACTTCTGTTCATTACCTTTCTCTTTCCTTCAAATTTACTTGTGTGTGTGTGTCTTTAATTTTAATTGTTAAATTAATTTATTCATTATTAAAATCTCATCATTTTATCAGACACAATTTTTATGAATTGACTTTTTAAGAAATCATATTTTCTAGTTTATTTACAAAATATATTTATTTATGCTAAGCTTTTGTTCTATTCATTGCTTAGTTCTTTTATTGACACTTGGTCCAGGAGTTGCATTGCATCTTATTCCAGCAACTGTTTATGATCAAATTATTGGCTACTTCTCTGAAACAGAAAATCAAGGTAAGATTTTAAAATTTTCTAATTTTTAATTCAAAGTAATATTTGCTTTAAATCAAAATTTTAAAAATAATTTGGGTGATATTAAAGTATTGATATCATTCAGATATTTTTCAAATGTTTACTACATACCAAAATATTGAATAGTTTTTTTCTGTTTTAATTTAAATTAATTTACTGTACTTGCTCCTGAAATAAGAATCCATTCTGCTTCTTTGTTGTCAATAAACTATTAATTTTTCCATGAACAAGCATCCTAAAATTTTTTATTTATCTACATTATTTCCACATAAATAAAAGCCAATAATAATAATAAGAGCCAATGATATTACTCATCATAGTTTAAAAAGGATTCATTGAATAGTATTTACTGAAACACTTTGAAAATTTCATTTTCTTAGAAAAAACAGTAAAATAAGATTTTGATAAAATAAGATTTATTTATATTTTCAAAATACAAAAATTATTGGCTTTTTCTCAATTATAAATAGAAGATATCCTTTGCATTTCATTACCATTAATTTTGTTTTCCTCAAAATTTCATGCAAAATAATTATTTTGATTTCAACTATTGAATATATTATACTTACCAGTTACTGGAACTTTGTATTGGTAATTTCATTATCGAGTTATAGCCAACATATACATTGGAAATAATGTCTAATATAATAGATTTATTATATAAGATAAAAATTTTACTTTGAATTATTTTATTTAACTAAAAATTGAAATGGTCTTATATTAAAAATATCATTTGAAATTTAATATAACTAATGAATTGAAATAGAACTAAATTTGAACAAAATTATGTTAAATTACTAACACTAGAAAGTCATAACATGTATTTATAATAATGATATAAACCAAATTTTGTTTAATCTCAAAATGTTCATAATTTTAGCTTCATGGTCCTTTTAATAAGTATTGACAGTATATTTAATGTAGACTTAGTCAAGATTGTATGCTTTTTGAAGGTCATTCCTGTCGGGAAAAATTTGATGACAGATCCAAAAATTTCTTAGTAATAAAGATTAACCATTCAATTCTGGAATAATTAAAACTTAATTTTTTTAATTAAAAGGAGAAAAAAAGAATATTTAAAAGTTGCTAAAAATTTATCTAAGTTGTTTAATAATATTAAAAATAATTATAAAGGTATTGGTATAAAGAATATGATGGGTAAAAAATAGAAAAATTGTTAAATTATAGAATTTTTAAGGGCAATGAAATCTCAAAAACGTGTTTTAGATTTTTAAAAATAGAAGTATAAAATGAAGTTAATGATAAACTATATTTGTGTAAAAATAATTTTTATTTCTGGATTTCAGCCATGCAATTTACTTTTAACAATATTTGTAAATAAGAAACTTCAATAAGAGTTGAAGTATTCTTACAATATGTGAATAATGAAATTCCCATATTGTAAATAACTGAATAATAGTGCAGTTTACTAATGTGCATAACTGTATTAATTCTCTCTTGTGAAAACAGTTTTAGAAATAATTTTCATTACCTTTTCTCTTTGCATTAAAAAAGTTTGTAATTCAAAAAAAGGTAAAAGAAAATGTGTTTTTTGAAAATTTTAAATGCATTAATGAAAATATTTTAGAAGATTATGTAACCAATTAATCTCAAGAAATAAATCAGTATATATAATTTTAGCATTAATTTATGCTTGTAAAAGAAATCTCCATGATTATATTATTTGTTATTTTGCTTAATTCCATGCTTAAATTTGTATCTTAAAACGAAAAGTATGTTAGTATTTTCATGGATACATTTTATTGAAGAAATGAGCTAAACTGTACCTCATTACTTATAACTGTATCTTATTATTTTGATAAATTGAAAGTAAATCTTGGAAACGTAGAATTCTTTGTTATTTTGAATTTACAAAGTTAACACTTGAATTGGTATCTCCAGTCCTTAATGTGACAATGTACAGACTTAAGACCTCATATGTATGCTGTGAATAGATTATCTTAATACTGTGGTGCCATGCTAACAGTTGACACTTTGGTCTTTAGTTTAACAGCTTGAGGATACAAATATAATCTTGAGTTTAGATGTTTATAATGGTGTTTGAACTCTATTTAAACTATCCATTTAGCCCTCATGTGCAAAAAAATTATTGTTGAGCAAAAAGCAAAGTAATACAAATCTTAATACAATAGTGTCCAATTAGGTCATTGAAGATCAAAAGGATTAATTCCTCTTGCACACCATCGAACCCTAAACAATATAATAAAGAAATAAGTAGTTAACCTCTCACTTATTGTTTATAATCTATAATACTTGTAATTGCTACTATAATACTAGATTTTGGTGTTCAGAATAAAGCCAGGGATAGGCTATTGCTGGAGTTCTTTAATTTTTTCAAATTAATGAAATACAATTACAAGTTTAAAAAAAATCATGCATTTATCATTTTTAATCACAAGAATTTTATTAAAAATTAAGCTTATGTTTTCATAAAATTTAGTGGTGTGATATTACTTATAATTTTCAAGTGTCCTTTTTATTCTTACTTTTGTATTTTTAAAAATTATATATGTCTAAAAATAATGTTTCAATGTTTATTTTTCTTGGCATAAAAACTTACAAATGTATTTATTTATCCTTTTCAATGTTATCTCTTTAATTGACAGTTACACTTCTATAATGTGGTGTGCATGTAATTACTGCTGATATTTCTCATACAAATAAAATTGTATTAATTTTTTATTGCAATTAACTATTTGTTATTATGTTTAATGTGATTACACAAAATAAATTTTGTTGAACACAATAAGCTTGCTTTGATTGTTAACATCGAGAAAAAGATGAATACCGCATTGTTGTCTATTTATGTAATAACTGTTATATGTGACATCAGTTTAGTGGGTTACTTATAAGCTTTCAATATGTGGATCTACTTTTTTATATACTAAATCAACAAAGAAAAATATCGCATAATACTTCTTGGTATATAAAATTATCAATGAACGTATAACAATACAAAGTAGTTTTTAACTACTTTTTCCCTTTATAATTTTTTCTAGTTCTAAAATAACTTAAAATTACATTATCAAATTACAGTATTTGTTGTGCAATTTCATAATTCATTGTCTCAGAATTTATTTATATTTTCTAGTTATTTGTTCCATAATATATTTTTATGTGAAACTGAATATAATATACTAGTTAACAATTTTCAATGCATTTAAATTCAGCACTTATTTCAGTTGCATCTAATGTTTCAAAGTCTTCTGGAAATTCAGACCCTGATAGTGATATAGAAGAGTTTATACCAGAAGTGTCAGCTGAAGTCATCAGGCAACTTTCTTTAAAAGATGATGTTCCTGAAATACCAAGTCCTGGAGTTGTTTTAACAGATGATTTAAATGATGAATTAGTGGAGGGAAATATTATAAATGAAAGTAAGTATCTTGTTTCCAAGACTTTAAATTCCATTATTTTTCCCAATTGTAATTAATTCACTTTAATCTTATCTTAATAATATTAAATAAATATTCATATATAATAATTCAATACTAAGCTTTGCTAAAAAAAGGAAATTCTCTTGTTTTTACTAATATATGAACTATATACCTTTTCTTCTTCGTAATAAAACATCAACCAAAATTAAAACTAAGAAAAAATTCATTTTTCAAAATTTAGAATTTTTAATAAATTCTAAATTTTTATGATGTAATTAAGATATTTTCCCTCATCCATTAGGTGATGATTATTCACTTTTCCAAGGCCTCGGGTCTTTCCCTAGTGTTGAAGAAGAAGAAGAAAGTGATATAGATCAAGAAATCTCTGACAGTATTCTACCTGAAGCTCCATTAGAGAAAACAGATATGCATTTTAATCTTTCACATTTCAAACAAGACAGCTCTGACTCTGAAAGTGAATCTGTATTCACTGAAGGCCTCGTTTTCAATCAATCTCAAGAAGCAGCCTCTAGTGATACAAAAGCAGAAAAGACTGAAGTAGCCCCAAAAAGTGCTTCCACCAAAAAAGTGGCACGCAAGTTATCTTCTGATTCAGAGGATGAACTGGAGGATTTTGATTTCTTAGATGATTCTGAACTCCCTAGTACAAAGTAAATAAGTGATTATATAGAACTCCCATTTAACATATTTTATTATTTACTACAATAAAAAACGTACATTTGATAAACCTAATTGAATATGCCAGTTGTGAGATATTTACTTATTTAAGTTATTTTTATTGTGGGTATATGTAGTTATTAAAAAAACTTACAAATGTTGTGAGAAATTGATCAAAAGTTGTTCTACAATATTAGTAATAGTTAAACATGCATCATTAGACTTTTCATTTTTTGCTTTGCATCTTGCAATCATCTGTATGAGAAGGTAAAGTCTAATTTCAACTATTTGCATAATAATTGGTTGAGTTGTTTTGGAATGTGTGAAATATTTGCCATTAGAACAAGAAAAATTCATAGAAAGAAAATATTTTCAAATTTTATTGTAATTTGAACAAAATTTTTATTTTCAAAGTTATTTCAGTTTTTAAAATTTCTTATTATTTGTATACTTTCCTATTTTAATACCTTTATTTTTCAAAAATATTTTATTTTTTTAAAACCTATAAAAGTATTCGGTTTGATTAAAATAATATTGTTTTCTTTTAAATTTTTTACGTATTGTTATTTTGTATTTATATTATTAATTTTTTAATTAGTACTGATTAAATTTTAAATAACTTTAAATTATGAACAGAATGCTATTCTCTTTGAATATAACCAATTATTTCAACTGGAATAAAATATTCTTGCATTCTTTTGTAACATTAATGCAATATTCTCACATTTATGTGTCCATTTTATTAATTAGGAGATTAAACTAGCTTTTTAATGTACTTAAATTTTAATGTAATTTGTTGTTCATTTTATTTTAGAACAAAGGTATTTTCATACCAATGATTTTTTTTTTTTTTTTTTTTTTTTTTTTTTGCAACTTAAATTGAAATACAGAGTTCTGCATCACATAGAATGTGTTTGCACTTGTGATATCTACATTTTAGTAACTTCATAATTTAAGGTATCGTCTAAGTCCCTAATTTTTAAAATTAATGTCCCTAATTTTTAAAATTAAAAATTTTATTGAACTAGCTTGCCAATTTATTAGTTAATGCAACTTGTCCTAAAATTCATGTATCTTCAAATCTACTTGTGGTTAATTTATGCTTATATATATGTGTAACAATTCATGGCATAGCACAAGAAACTTGTGTTTGGAATTAAAATTTTGTTTTTGACTGAATTTCTTAAGTTATATTTATTGTAATTATATGCATTGAACACAATAATCTTTATTTGTTACTCTGAAACATTGAATTGTTCTGGTACTGTCCAATAAATCAGAAAAACTTGAAAATTTTTACTCAATTTTTATTAGTTGAAATTAAAGTAAATTGAATTAGGTCTTTGTAAATTTGAAGTACTTGTGTTGTGTTTATAAAATGTCAATTATTACTGTTCTTATCATAGATATGTATAATAATACCAGCTATATATTAATGACATAAAACTTAAGGAAATTAAAATCATGCATTCAAGAATATTATGTATGTGAATCTCAAAGAATAATATAGTTTATTTGTAAAATAAAATGTTTAATGTGAAGTATTTGGTTGATTGATGATACAATTAGGAATTACGATATAAAATTTTTCAATGAATAAATAAATCAATTCTAATTGTGTCATCAATTATAATATACAAAAAAGTAATTTCTTCTAAAGAAATATAAATTCATTTATAATTGCATTTAGTAGAAATATTACTTATTCTTATGAGCAGTTATTGTTTGACTTCTTAATTATTATTTCAAAAATAACCACTTTTGATATTCTTTTTGAAGACATTTTCCATTAAGAAAGAGGTTACATATTTTGAATACTTTTTCATAGTTAAAAAAGAAGTTAATGTTTTTTTACTTATTTTGTGCAATATTAAGGTTTTTTTGCAAAAGAAAAGACATCACCTATATAGTTTGGTGGAATAAAACTGTAAAAAATAATATTTTTATTATTAGATTTTTTTCATTTACAATTAGCCATTACAAAAACTAATCATAACAGAATTCTTATATCAAAATTTGCATCTGTTTCAGAAAATATGAAAATATTATGTAAAATCGTTAACTCTATAAAAATATTAAAGGAAAACTACAAATAAGGTAAAAAATGTGTTAATTCACATACATTTGTATGGATATTTGGATTTAAATATTTTTGTAAAACAATACAATGCAGTTATACTTTTTAAGTTTTGAATTAAGACTGCATACAATTGTGTATATAGAAATGGAATTTATGTTTAGTTTATGCAGACTGTGATAAGTTTTATTTATTTGTTGTTTTTGTAAATACAAAATTATTTTTATATTTTGATAGAGTGATTTTAAAACATAATAGTTAAATTACAAAATTTAACATCATTTGTAGCTTTTATATTCCCCCCATCAAGGTAAAATATATTTTCCATATTTTAAATATTTTGATTTTCTATTAAAACAATTTTCAATATATTAAATGAAGGTTATGTATAAAATAATATAGACTATTGAGATTATAGTTTTTTATAATTCAACTGAAGAAAGATTTTTTTTTTATTCATATGAAATTAAGTTGATGCAAATATTGAATTAAAATGATAGATATTTTTAATTCTAGCTATTTTTGTAACCAAATATCTTGTTTGTGTATACTCGTTTATTTAAATCGAGTAGCTTTCATTTCCTTAATGTAACTGAATTATTATATAATTTCCTTTTTTAAACATTTATTGCGTCTAGTTCATAAGTCTATTTATTTGAATAAAATATTTGCTCTAAATTTTATTTTTCAAATGAAGTTCATGATGCTGTGCCATCATAATTTAGTCTAGCTTGTGATTGTTGTTTTTAGATTTTGAAATGTTTATATTGTTGCATTTGTGTAAGATTAAATAGCTCTTTTTTAATTAATGTAAAGTGAGCTATGATTTGTACAATTCATTTATAAATAAATCATTCTTCAACTATTCTGCTTGTTCTAGGGTCCTTTAATCACAGTAAAATTCAAGTAAAATAAATGTCTGTCCAGGTGAGTGCTTGGGAAATTTTCTGATTTCCTCGCTTGTGACATGAATTCGACCCACTATTTATGAAAAATTCTCCCTAATGGCAATTTATATAGTGGATTTTAAGATGTCTTTATTTTTTAAGGCAATTTATGTAGGCTATTAGACTATGCCTTATATATCAAGGTGAAATACCAAAATTAATGATAAAATATAAAAATGACAAATTTTATTTATTTCTATTTGTAAAGAAAAGGAACAATTTTTTTTACATACTAAAGTAATTTTTTTAGACATAGCTTTAAAAAAAAATCTATTTCTACATAAAATAATTTTTACGGATTTTTTTTTGCGAACAAATGTATTTTAGTACTGAGTTTGATTGTGTACTCACTTTTTTAAATATATATATTGTGTAAATATATAGAGGTGGTTCACAAATATTTTAGACGATTCTGATGATGTCTCTCATTTTTTTTTTTTTTTTTCTTTAATTTTTCTAGAAAATCAGTTCCTAGAATTGTAAAGATATGGAATTTTTTTAAAATATGTTCTTCATAGTATACATAGATGATTTTGACTTTTTTGTATACATTTTTATTTTTATCTTGCTTTTGTTTGAAAAACCAGTGGCATTCATAGGTAGTTTAGAAAAACTTTTTTTAAATTCTTTGAACTATGCAGAACAATTTTTTTCTTGAAATGAATTGCTTCATCTTATAGGATATCCAAGCTCCAGTGAAAACGTTCTAATCCAAGTTTTATCTATTGTTAGAACATTTTTCTACTGATACTTGTTTTTTATAAAAATTCTTCAGTAAGAAGGCAACTTATTTTTTGGCCTTTTTAAGATTCAAATCATCATTAACAATTTGAAACGCGATAGTTTAGTATATTTGCAATATACATTTGAGTTTTCTTTCAGCATTAAGTTATATCTCATTTTTACAATATTAAAAAAAAAAACCACGTTTTTTTTTTCTTTTTTTCTTAAAGAATTTTTTTTTAGATGCCTGACAAATTTTTTTATTTATATTTCCTTGCCTTTAATATCGAAAAACCATTCTTTTACTGCAGTTTTGGATTACTGAATAGAGATACTAATAAAGTAAGAAAGTTATTCTTATAATAGGTTAATGAGAATAATGCTCCTTCCATCCATTGTCTTTGTATACGTGCCATTTTGTTAGTAAACAAAAATTTTAAGCATCAGCTGACAATCAACTTTCGAAAAATATAGCTTTTATATAAAATATGAAAATAAAATTTTTCCATTCAAATGATTTTTTTTTTTTTCTGTTGAAATAGAATAGTGTGAACAGCCTCTGTATTTTTTGCAAATTTAAAGCGTTTTATATATTTGGTGTTTTAGCTTATTGCTTTATTATCACTTTTTGAGTATAGGGGCTAATTTAATTAAATATAAAGGTTAAAATGGATTTCCACTCTACAAATATCCAGAATCTTACTAGGAATTGAAACAACTAAAATGAACATGGATAAACTAATTTACTTGAAGAATGACATTAACCGTTTTTAGTTGCCTGATGAGGTTTGGACACCCTTGTTTATAAACAAGTAAAAATTGTAAGCAGACAAAGTTGTGCTGAAACGAACTAAGTTTTGTTTGTTTCCAAAGACCCTCCTCTAGTTTGGCATAGAGAGGATAACAGGTGTCGATCTTATCTATACCATGATTAAAATCGTGTGATAGTTAACTATGTTTAGAGGCCTTTGGGGGCAGAAATAAGCAGTCGTGAACGCACTGCAATTATCTAACCTGTTGTAAGACCTTTTTGAACATATGGCGCCATCACAAAAGGCTAAAAAAATCATCCCTAATTTGGTTTGGCAAGAAAAGAGATTCAGAAAACTTTCAAGCACCTTCGCTGACGCTTGAAAATAGAAATAGTGTATATCTTTATATGTATAGAAATAGTGTATATAAATAGAAAAAACTGAGTACCTTTCTTCTGTTATTCAATGATATCTAAGACTGAACCCGAAGTTTTTTTATTTTGAAAGTTGAAAGTAGATTCTGCCTCGATTTCGAGAACCCTACAAATTTTTCATGTTTAAGTAAAGTATACACTGTCTACCAATAAGTATTTGGACACCTATTCAAATGGCGATATCAGTGGTCTTGAGGTACGTCACTGCCTCCGGCGGTATATATCATGTAGGAAACAGCATCGGGATTAGTCGTATGAATGATGACGCGCAGTTCGGAGCTTTCTGATTTCAAAAAAGGTATTATCGGATACCACAAATGTGACCGATCCTTAAGGGACATACCTAGCGATCTGAAGTACCCAAAATCGACAGTGGCCAATGTGATTAAGAAGTAGAAGATGAGTGGTGATTGTCGGAATGTGCCCCTAGTCGGCAGACCAACGAAACTGGGAGATAAAGACCGACAAGTGCTGTTCAGAGAAATTCGGAAGAACCACACCCAACCGATGGCCCTCATCCTGGAGTATTGTTTCAATGAATACCATCTGTAAGGAAACACATCTGCTTGGTTTTCATGGTCAAGCTGCTGCCCATAAGTCTTTGATCACAAAATCTAACCGCGCTGCTCGGTTAATGTGGTGCAAGGCACATCGAAATTAGATCGTAGATCAGTGGAAACGGGTTCTTTGGAGCGACGAATCAAAATTCATCTTTTACAGTTCGGATGACAGGGTCTGGTGTCTGCCTAGAGAACGTCTCCTGCCAGAATGCATTACGCCAACAGTCAAGTTCGGCAGAGATGGAATTATGGTCTGGGGGTGTTTCTCCTGGTATAAACTGGATCATGGTAAGCTCAACGCCGATGCCTACTGCACCATTTCGGATGTCAATGAGGTTCCTTCATTGTGGCATTTTACGTGTTGGAGCCCCGTTACTTTCTGGATGACAATGCCACTTGTCATGTTTCGAGGTTAACCAAGTCTTAGTATGGTGCCAATGGAGTTCCTCGAATGGACTGTCCTGCCCAGATCTGAACCCTATCGAGAACCTCTGGGACGAGTTGGATAAGGGGTGCACTACTTGTCCAAAATCGGTGGAGGAGCTTGTATGTCTACTCTAAGCCGAGTGGAAGACAATACCACTAGCTGTAATACAAAGACTTGTGGAAAGTATACCCGAGGGTTCACGCTGTAATTGTCTCTCATGGAGGCTCTACCAAATATTGATTGAATAAAGTTAGTTTTCTTTTCTTTCACAGGTCTCCAAATACTTATTGGTAGACAGTGTATGTATATAGAAGTCATTTAAAGTAAAAATATTAGAATTTCTTTTAGTTAATTGTTAAGCCAATTGCTGATTTAATATTTAGCCCTGTGATTTAGTTGTTTATGGATACGAATCCCATTTTAAAGATGTTTTCTATTAAAATCCGTTTTTAAATAGAATTGACTACCATGTGGAAAATATGATCAACTTAGGAACTGCATATTTAATATTCATCACGTAATATATTATGCATAAGTTGATCATTATATATATATATATATATATATATATATATATATAT
>JAPDSC010140931.1:250658-261397 GCA_026290005.1 Latrodectus geometricus
CCAATTGCAACTTTTGTTTGAAAACTCGGTATATGTTTTCTTCTGAAAACTATATAAACCTCTGGTTAATGTATAAGAATGTGTTGGTTTGCAATTAATTTTACGTCATTCCAATTTTTATATAATTCTCCTTATAATTTTCTTAAGTTTTGACAAATTTTATTTCAGAAAAAAAAATTTTGTCTCAAAATTTCCGCTGAACACTGGAAAATTTTATATTTTCTTAGTATAATTTTCAACCGAACTCATACTTTCAAGACTTATGTCTATTACACTGAGAAAATTTCGTGAGGAGTTAGACTTTTATTCATAATGTTTTTCGTTCTAAGTTTGAGAGTGCTTATAAAAGGGGTTAAATTATTCATAATCTTCTCGTGAAAGTCGTCAGAATTCCATCTATATAAACGATATCTTTAAAAAAGAATTTATAATAAGTGAATTAATTCATTATTTACATTTGATAGAAAAAGTCTGCATACATACTCACAGTAAGCATTCTAGAAGGAATAAAAGTACATTATGGTGTCAACGTTAATTCACTTTTTATATAAAGTATTTCTTTAATAATACTTTAAATATAAGTAACAATTTCAGAAAGATAACACACATTGTTTCTAAGTAATAATACTAGTTAAAAGTTACACAAAAAGCATTCAGAAAGAAGTTTGCTTACTGATCAGAAAATTCTTGAAAAAATAGCTTCCATGAACTGTCAATTAAACTTTAATATCTTGTTGGTAAACCTTTATGTCTAAGAAATTCTTGCAATCGCTTAGACATAGAATGAATTAGCTTGGCGGTTTTCGCAGATGAAATATTATTCCAATCATAATCACACTCTTTTCAGCATATCTTCGATGTTATGTTGCCGAATCTTTTTTACCAATAAGTCCCATAAATGTTCGATGGATTTTAAGTCTGGCGATTGTGAAGGTGCATGCAACTGATTTTAATTTTGTACAAATCGTTGTGGGCAGTTTGTTTTGGATCATTGTCATGGTTGAAAACAAAAGTCATCGCCAAGGTTCAAATCTTGTGCATTCTGCTTTAAATTTTCCTTTAACATATTCCTTCAAATTTAGGTATCCACATGATTTAATGTAGAATCTGTAAAACTATTCGACCTACTCCCCTTGCTACGATGTACCCCAAATCATTAAGTCACCTTCACCGTGTTTAATTGTAAGATACAAAACTTCTGTGTGTTTTCATCAGATATTACTTCTTCCCAAAACTCAAAAGGTTATTTATATACTCACTGGCAAAATTTAAATGTTTTTGCTTGTTGACAGTTGAAATATATGGCTTTCTAAGAGCTACACGTGATGATAGCCAGATTGTTTCAGAATTTTTCTTATATCTTCAAGAAGGGGATTTTAAAACCTTTCTTTAATATTAATTACTATTTAGGTGCAGTAATCTTTGGATTTAAACTTAAGGATTTCAAAAAGCATCTCTTTTCTCGTAAAGTCAGCTTAGATGGATGGCCACTCCGAGGCTTTGAGAAAACAGATTTCAATAACTTGTAATTATTGATAACTCTTTGAATAGAAGAATGAGTTCTTCCAACTATCTTGCCAATTACTTGAAGAGTTTTACCTTTACTCCTCAGTATAAATATAATTTTCCATTTGCTCTTAACAATTTCTTTTCCTTTAGAATCTATTTTAAGTCTACTTGTTTGCAAGTACTAATGCATCATATCAACAAAACAATGCTTTTTATTCTATTTGTTGTATTGCCACCAGAGTTAAATAAATAAGAAATAAAAAATAAATGCAGATTATATTTCCTTTCATACAAGCTCATGGAGTTAAAAAATCAAGATAAATTTCAGAATATCTTTGTAATTCGTAACTGTACGCAAACTTTTTCTAACTGCTTTTTGTATAAATTTTAATCATTATTACTTTGAAACAACGACCCTTATCTTTCTGAGATTGTTGCTGATATTTAAGAAATTGTTAAAGAAATACGTATTAGTTAACAATTTCTTTATTACATTGCGACTGTTGGCAAACTTTTTCTGGCAAATGTACATTAAAAAGAATTGGAACATTTGAAAATTCTAAACGTTTTACAAGGTTTGGTAACCTTTTAGAACTTTTAATCGAATTCAATTTAAGAGCGAAAAAATAAATAAATATATATAATCGAATTCATTCACCTTTAGTTTTTACAATATTGTTTAGAGTTTATAAATACTTGCAAAAAACATGTGTATTATTTATTTATTCTTTGATGAAATTCTTTTATTTAAACAAAACAAGCACCAAGGCTGAGATTTCCATTTGGATTTTAATTGTGATTTGCAATTCATGCATGATTGTTTTCAAGTAATGAACATTTAATTGAAAGCAATCAATGGGTAAGCTTATCAATCAATGAAATCACAACAATTCCTACTGACTGATGATTTTATCTAGCATAAACTAACAGAGATTGCTAATTTTAATCAAAAGGATAAAACAATTGTCTATCTAATTTAGAAAATACAAATAAATGGATAAAATGAAAATCTAGGTTACAACTTTTTAATAGAATTTCAATTCAGTTTAAGTAAATTGGATGCTAAATGATTATTTTTACTAACAGAATCTCAAAAAAAGATTCTAATAAGAGGAATTATTTGAAAGAAATTAAGGTTTATAACAGTACTTCGAATAAGAAAACTCTGCGTAGTTCAGAAATTCAATATCTTTAACAGAAAACAATACAAGAACAGTTACAAAATTATACATAAAGACAACGTAGTAGTGTTAACAATTCTTTCAACATTTTCTTTGCAACAATTAGAAAATAATATTCATTGTAGCAGGAATTCGACGCTTTATTTGTTCTTGTTGCCACTCAATGACAAATAAATTCTTATCACAATTAGAATCTTAAGGAAACAGTTCCGTTACAAGATATTTTTCCAATTTAATAAATTAGGATGAGGTTAAATATTAACTGACTGTATATAATAAAAATTTATAATCAGGTGAATAATTTTAAAATAATTAAATTTATCGTTCTTCAATTGAATTTATTTTGCTTATGATTATGTTTAAAATGAATATCAAGCAAAGTTTTTAAGTATGGAAAATTTTGAAAAGTTATATTTATTGTTTTCTAATTTAATTAATCTAGATATTTTATAATTATTTACTCATTCTAAATGGAATGCAAAAGCGAAATTGTTAATTTTTGGAAGTCAGTTTGATTAGAGGAGCTGCAGAATTATATGGAAGGATTCAAATATTTACAATGGCGGATAAAAAGTATTTAGAATTTTCTTTTTATTTGTTTTCAAAACTAATGAGTTTCCGTGAATTCCAGAAGGGGGAAGTTTTGAGCACTGGTGTAAGATTCACTGAAAGTGGGCAATCAATTTCAAACATTGTTCTATTTTTTCGGCACTCATAAATCCGCTTGTTAGTGATCATGTAAAAAATTTCAAATCATGGAAATAATTGTCCAAATATCTATGTACAGTTACTTAAATATTATAGTTCCCACGAAAGTTCGATGTATTGATGTTGTTCTCAAACCAAATCGAAGGCAACAATTGATGTGCTATGTAATTAGGTATCAAAATCAGTGGTCACCTATTCATAGTAGAATTCAGAGATACATAATTACAATAATATCGCTAACATACCAATTGAACTATGTTTAATTGGGGAAAAGCTATGCTCACATGATTGAATCGAAGTTTATTCCAATGAGAAACCTGTAAGTGTCTGGACAGCACAAGGCATAGGCAGCGTTTGACGTGACGGTGACGTTTTGGAATATTGTTCGAAATGTCACCGAACATAACTCATACCGAATTGCAAGTTTTATTGTCTAGGCAGGAACTTTGTTTGACGTCACACGACTTGCACTTCCACAGACTAGGTTCTCTGACGGCTGTAAACTACAGGAATGAACTCATAAATCTCATAGAAAAATTGTACACTGTAGAAGTTGATTTTGCTTTCTTTTAATAAATGATAATGCATATCGTGTTGGATATTTATCATCAATAACTATCTGTAGCATGTGGAGGTTGCTCCAATAAACCTCCAGATACTTATCTGATAAACCTCCAGATACAGATCAGACACTCATCTGATTTTTGATAATATGTTAAGAATGCTTTTGGCAGTGCTTGAGTGTTCATGCTTCCCATTCCAGCTATTCTCAGACCTAAAAACAGAAAGAAGGAAAGTTATTTGAATTTGATGTAAAATAATTGTGTAAATTTGATGTAAAATTTTGTAAATCACCTCATAAATAGAAGAGCATCGGTGGTCTGGCTGGTTAGGGCGTTCGTTCTCGTTATCAGAAGGTAGTGAGTTCGAGACCCTACCCAATCAAAATCCATCGCGTTCACTAATGGAGGCTGGAGCATGTTTAATACATCGTGGTTGCAATGTCCTCCATGTGAAATGATGCCTTTGGTTGTCACAGCTAAGAATTGGGGAGTCTTCTGCTTGGTCCCTGCTTCTAAATTACGAAGACTTACATTCGGCTGCTTCTGTCTAACTGGTAGAGCTTAATTCAGGGCTAGGTACAAGTAGCGTGCTGGTACAATAACCTCATAAATGGACTAGTCAAATTTAGTTAACTTTACATCCGTTATATTGATATACCATACTAATGCCGCAAAAAAAAATTTTTTTTTTTGTTTACATTGATTTCACATTTCTTTTCCTTATGCTTCTAACTGCCATAATAGTATTCATGAAAATAAAAAATTTTCGTCATTGTTATTTATTTTATTTCATGAATAAACATTATTCAATAAAATGTGTTTACTTAAATAAATATATACGCATCA
Source organism: Latrodectus geometricus (assembly GCA_026290005.1). Taxonomy (NCBI): domain Eukaryota; kingdom Metazoa; phylum Arthropoda; class Arachnida; order Araneae; family Theridiidae; genus Latrodectus; species Latrodectus geometricus. The sequence continues at coordinate 255,466 of JAPDSC010140931.1, forward strand.
TGTTTTCCTTTTACTATTCCATGGTTAACTTATTGGTGTGTTTATACTAATTAAATATCGAGAAAAGTCGATGAAAACCAGATTAATATTCGAAAAATATTAAGATGGTCATTTTCCAGTTTAATTAATTTTGATATTTTGTAGTTGTATTATAATGAAATATCAATGGAAATCCTAAACAAGAGCAATCATTCAAAAAATATTATGACATTTCATAATTTAACTAATTCATTTTGCAATTATTTGCGATTTAATTTACATTTTGTGATATTTATTAATCGAATATCATAATAAATTGTAAATATTCGAAAAAAATTATGGTTATTGTTTTTCATTTCAGTTAATTTGCCATTTTGTGATTATATATAAACTGAATGTTAATTGAAAGGCATATTGGAGGGATATATTTTCTAAAATTCATTTTTCAATTTAGTTAATTAACATGATAATGTGTTATTTGACTGTCAATTGAAGTCTTTAACAAAGTTAAATATTCGAACAGTTTTAAAATTAATGTGTTTTTCAATTGAATTAATTTGTAAGTTTTTTGATTTTACATACAAGGGAAGAGACAAAGTAAATTCTTAACACACACACAAAGAAATAATATAAAAGGAAATAAAAATATATATATATCCATTTTTTAAAAAAATTTAATCTTACTACATGTGCATTAAAATATTAAAGTACGCTATTCAAAACAGTTTATAAGAATTGAATTGAATTTTACTAACAGAATGTAAACATTTTTAAAAATATAAGTTAAGTTACTACAAATATATTTTCGATTAAATTTTTCTATCGACATTGCAATCGTTGATATAAATATGAAACTAACGTAAAAAAAATCCCAAAAGTTACAAAAAATTTCAATTAATCCTACGAATTTTTGCTTAGACATGATTGATGCAAACTTTCCCAAAATGCAAAAGTAGAATGTTTTTCGATGAATTTAAATAAAATTTTTTTCAATTCAAGGTTTTATTTAGTATTGGAGGAAAAAATTGATTACATTGTTAAAAAGAGATACCAGGAAAAAGTAACTTACTGGAACATCTATAAAATTTTATAAAATAAAATAAAATAATTTTTGACATTTATAAAATGTTTTCATAGATAAATTCTTAATTCTTAAATTACTATAACTTAAAGTTTTCCTGTTGTTTTCACTTCTTACTCTTATTATTAATATGTGATTTTATAACAATTTACAAATTTATTTTAGTTCTTGAACCCCCCTCCCTTTTACATATTCATAAAATATTCTGTGTTCGTTAAACTTTTTATTTTAATTATTTTAATGGTATTTTGTAATTCGGAACTATTTTAAGTTTAAAATCCATTTTTTCGATTGGGTTTTAATAATACCCGTTTGATTTGAAGCTAAAGCTAAAAGTACAATAAACTCAGATTAACCACGTTGTCTGTATTCCAATTTAAAAAAAAATGTCTCAATAACTATTAAAATAAAAAAAATAAAAAAAAACTTGTTCGTCGATTCTCTAAAGAAATACACTATATATTTAATTTTTATTAAATACACAAAAATTTTTAAATAATGAATAATTTTATGATTCTTTAAGTAATAAGTCGTTCATGTTATTGATTGGGTATTTAAATTGTTGAAATGCATGTTTGTGAGGAATATTTGCGATAGCAGCGCCACTCAGTTCCGCGGATAATTGGGAGTACAAAATATATAATACACTCCCACAATAAGAATAAATGAAAAATAATTTTATTCTGAATGTACCTTACAGTTGAAACTTTATTTTGTCAAGAAAACAGTACTATAAATATTTCTAATCAAAATACATTTATGTATTCATTAGTATTAGTATGCATTAACATATTGTATAGAATCACCGTGGTCGAACTACCTTAACTCCTTAAAAAGTCACTGTTGAACAAATAGAAATAAATGTTGAATATCCATTGAAAGTTCTTTTTTTTAATTTTTACTTATATTTATTATAAAATATTTTTAATTTTTACAAAATATTCTTGCATTTCTTAAAATGTTGTAATATACATTAGTTACTATAATAAATATTTTAACTTTTATATATAGATTTCCTATTTTTGATTATTCTTTACTACACTGTATCACTACTATTGCTTTTTAGTGCCTGATATAGGGAATTAGAATTTTTATACTATTTTTTTTAAACTTTCGATTTTACTTATTTTTTGATTTTTCAAAAATTATCTATGTTTTCACTTCTTTTGTCTGTTAGACAAATATACGAATACAAATATCTTACAAATTTCAGGAATTTGAGTTTATTTTCAATAAGACCAGTTATTTTAATTGAATTTTTACTCTAATTTTTCCTTTTTTTTAAATATTTTATTCTGTTCTTACTAGAGAACTTAGAACTTTTTTTAGTTTATTAAAAATAGTTTCTGTTTTGTGTAATTCAAGATTATTTTTCACTTATTATAAAATTTCTAAAAGATTTTAACTTTTTTTAAATAATTTAGTTTTATTTAATATTTTTAACCAGTATAAACATATATATTCTTTGGGATATATATATGTTGTGTAACCTCTTTTGGAATGAAAACAAAGTCAGATAACGCTAAAAATTATTCATTTCAATGTATTCAATAACAGAGCGTAAGACACGAACAATTACAAAATCATAGTTAGGGACAGAAAACAATAATTTTTCATTTAGTTGAGTGACATAAATTTGTGTACCTCACTTCATGGAAGCTAATTTTGTTGTTCTTGTATCCACTAAAAGTTTGATAAAATAGTTCCGATCAGAACAGCATAAGTTTAAAATTTTGCTGAAGAATTATTTTTAATGAATGATTGCATTATAAATGTATGTCATTGTGAAAAAAAATATTGTATAATAAGCTCATCGCCATGAGATTTTACTAACCGATATTTAATTGTAAATTAATAATACTTTTAGCCTCTTATAAAACAGAAATTTATCTATCCAAAAAATTAAAAACAAATATTATGACTAATTTCTTACACTCACACACATTTCTCAAAATATTTGAAATACATAAAATCCCAACAAAATTAGCAATAATATTTTACTTATCACTTTGTTTATTTCCAGTAGCAAAATTATTTTAATTATATTTATATGTTGTTTTTACATCATTGTATGAATGCTATATATATTATATCCAAAATTATGTAAGAATTATTTTTGCGGTAAACAGTTTAAAAAGAAATCGATTTTCGGTTTGAGTCATTGAAATGCAAGAGAAAAACTTCCTCAACGGAAGTATCCAATATTTTTAATCCCCTTATTTGCTTACATTTTACTTTTTGAAAATCGTTCGGAGGAAAAAGGAAAAGGTAAGCGGGAAAAAGAATAGCCTGCTAATTGGAGCGGAGCTCACCAGACGTCGCTTCCTTCTGAAAGCGAGTACAAAATGAAGAGACGCTAGCATTGGGTACACTGTCAAATCTAAAGGCTTTCTTTACCACACGCAGTCCGAAATGTCTCTCGACGAGGTATGTCAATCTTTCGATTATTGAAATTATAAAGTACATTTTTATTATTTCACTACAAATACTTAGAAGTTCCTTAATTCAAATGTGCAGATCATCATAAAATTCTAAAACTTTTGCTTTTTTAACAAATGAAAATTTTTCAGTATTTATTTAATTAAAATCATTTTTATAAAATTGTTCTCGGAAAATTTCCTCATAAAATAGTATTGATTAAATTTATATTTTTATAGACTTAAATAATTTTTTATAAACGGCAGCAACAGAAAGTAAAAATTCCCCCTCCCTATCTTACTTCTTCAATCAATACTTTCATTATTAGTTTAAGAGATGATTTTAGATCTTATAAGTATTTCTTCCTTAAGATTTTATAAGTATATAAATTATACCTTAAACTATTTCAATTCAAAATTCATTTATTTAAAAATATTTTTTAAAAAATATTAAATGAAAGAGATTTTATTTCATAATTTTGGTTACTACCGATTTTAATTCATATGAGTAGGAAGATAATTTATAGAGATTCCAATCATATCTTTATAAAGTTCCTAACATTCTATAATAGTTGTACTTGAGTTTTTACCTTGATTACAAGTCAATAATATACATAAATGTTTTACGGGCCAAATCATATACAGTTCGATTTTTCTTGATTGATTGATCTTTTACTTTCTTGATTTTTATGGCAAGTCAATGGGTGGCAGTACTTCATTAAATATTGAAAATTCCAATATGCGATATTTTATTTTAAAAATTAATAATTTTTTCATTAGGTTCCTAATTTACTTTTAGAGTTGACAAGTTAGTTTTTAATACTTGAAATATTTTTTAATGTTCAAAAATTTTTTGTTAAAAATCTTACATGGGGAACTATTTCGAATGTAAAAATTCTCGTTAGAGATAAAAAATATTGAATGATGCAATGTTTCAAATATATATTTAATAAGTTCAAAATATCTATAAATACTTAACACTTAGACAAAATATTTTTCCCTGTTTTGTTTTATATGGAAAATAAATATGAAAACATGTTTTTCTATTTCTTAATGTATTTTATTAATTATTAAAATTAATTAATAATTTTTCTATCTAACACGACATTGGAATTCATAATTCAAAAATTATGCATTCATAGATTAAAATATTCTACAATTACACATACATTAGAATTAATTTTAATAAATATGTAAAATTAATAATACGAAGTTTATTATTGGTAAATTTCTTACTATTTAATTTATATATATATTTATTATTACATTAAAAACTTGCTTAAACGTTATTCATTTCTTATAATTTAAGTAATAGTTTCAAGATTAGTATTTGACATTTTAATTTAATATTTAATTAGGTAATTCGAAATAACCAGTATTTAATACGAAAATTCTCACTCGATTCAAACACTTACAGTGAAAAAATGTTATTTTAAAATGGTTGTCTAAGAGAATGCTTATTGTTATTAAAATTATATAGTGTTTATGTTTTAATAAATAAGAGATATGATAAAACTAATATGCGTTAAACTCTCCATTATCTTTAATCAGATTTTTCCGTAATGTCTAAATTTTTTATAAAGCAGTGGTATTTCAGTGCCTATTGTTATAAAGGGTTAGTTATTACAGGGAAACTTTTCATTTTTTCTAAAGAAGTAAATTGAGGACAAATTTTTAAAAACTTTCGACTTAAGAGATAAAAGTGCTTAGATTATCTATTGTAAATATAAATTGCTTAGATGCATATTTGTTTCCTTTTCTTCATAATTTTGGGGATTTTATACGAAATCGGCTTATTAACGATAGCCGCACCGCGGATAATCGAGAGTTTACCGAATTATTGTTTGAATATAATATTTAAACAGAAGTGTTTCTATATCTATTTTAGAAATGAACGTTTTAATAATTAAAAATGACAAATCGAATATATTTTAATGATTAAGAATGACGTTAAAAATAATATATAAAAGCATCAGGTATATGGTCAATTTTAATTATTAAAACTGACAATATACTTGATGCTTCTATATAAAAGTAAAAATTACTTTTAATTTTTATTTTTATATAGAAGCATTAGGTATATTGCCAGCTAATCAGAACGATTTGAAATAATAATTTGCGAAGTTTTTTGAGTTCCTGTGGAACTATATAAATTTAAAAAATCCTATATGTTTAAGAGGGTATTTTATAGCTGTTAATACTTTACAAGGCTTTAAACAAATTTATTTTGATTTCAACCAATATCTGCCAAACAAAATACTGAAGTTTGTGTCCGTCCTATTTATAAAAGTATATTTGAATATTTTAATCAGATATATTTTTGAGATTATCCTTTTGTTAATCTTTTGTTTTATAATTTATTTCATTTTTTAATGATCGTTGTGTAAAGTTCGCAATTAGTACAACGATCTTATATATATATATATATATATATATATATATATATATATATATA
>JAPDSC010140931.1:261497-277377 GCA_026290005.1 Latrodectus geometricus
ATATATATATATATATATATATATATATATATATATATATATATTCTCTAAAAGCGACAAATTATTTTTTCCGTCATTTTTAAAACAATTTTTAAAGATTACACTAATAAGATAATTGTTATAGTTGATTGTTTTACTTACATAATTGTTAGTGTTATTGTGTGTGTGAAATGATAATAGTAGTAAATTTATTTTAGTGCAACGGTTTATAACTTGTAAACCAATCAAAACACATAATGTTATTTTGGTTCCAAAGTTAATTTATTTCCGGAGAAAAAAAAATAATAGATTGTCGTCATCTTTACCAACAGGAAAGTTTTGATAAAATTAATGAGCCGTATAGAATTTGAGCCACCCGCTGGAGCCTTCGTGGGAATGCCCGCCATGTTCCGCTTCACATGCTGAGCGCATGCGTGCTGAGCTTCGCTCCATGCTCAAAATACATGCGCAGATTTTCCTTAGAAAGGAAAAAATGCTTCTTTTATTTAAATTGTTCTATTACGAAATTAATTAAATTGATATCTGAATTGATAAATTTATATTTGTGTTTTGTTTGTACATTAAAGGCCAACATAAAGATTGTCAATTTCAAATTTCTGAGAATTTTTCGGGTTCTAAGTTATAGTCTAGTGTAACATTGTTAAAATAGTTAAAGAACAGAATAAATTAATTAAATTGTATTTAACGAGCTATGAATAGCAACAAAAAGTATAAACTTTTCTATTGATTATATCATTCTAATGGAGGGGGTGGGTCCGAAATTATGAAATTACCATGTTTTTCTACAATTTGAAAACTTAATATTTAGAAAAATCTGCAAATATAAATAAAATTGGTAAATATATATATTTTATTTACTAATTATGAATTTAATTTTAATAACACTTTTTTTTAATTTTTAAGGAAATTTAAGAAAATTTTTAATTAACTTTTATTTATTCTGCAATTACTTTAGTTTAATAATTCATATAATTATGAAATTTCTTATGGTTATACTTCAAACATTATTAGTTTTATCACTATTGTTAGTTGAGTCAGTTTTCAAAAGATCTATCATAGGATGTTCTAAAATATACTTGTCTAAATAATTAAATGAATATGATATATTTGATTATAATTTAAGAATTTTAATCAATAATATGCTGCATTTGTCGAGCTATATTCACTATTATTACTTTGAAATTGGTGAAACTTCTTTTTACGGCTTATCCCTTTACAATAACACGAGTCAATAAACATAAGCAGTGTCAACAATTGATATTTCTAGGAGAAATATTGAATCGTGTCTGGATCTCTCGCATTTCCTAATCAATAACTTGTTTTTCTCATTCAAACTGGTCATATATTTCCCCTTTGTGAAAAGTGTTTTCCTCATTTCACAATCAAAATGATGTTTTTATTTCATTAAACTGAAAATTTTATTTTATTGCATTTAAATTGATCTCTGTCGAAAGTTCTTATAGCTTAAAATTAAAAATATTCTAATGAGAAAAGTTTGGTTTTACTGCTGATATTTTTATTCTGTTTGACCACTTCAGCTTTCATAAAAAATTGTCTTATAAAATCAATAAATATAGATCATAATTTCTCTTTGAAAGTCCCATTTGACAAATAAATACTATAAATTCCAGACAAAACACTGCATCAACGTAAGTGCTGCATTCGAGAAAATGGTTAAAAAAAACTTTGAATTGCCCAGATATTCCACAAAATGTGTCGTCGTAGTTAGCAACACTGTCGCTACATCTTGTCCTATATCTTCAATACATGAAATATCATTTAAGAAAAAAATGCATGAAACAAAATATTATACAAAAATCAGTTATAAATGAGAAATGCTGTAACTATATAAGTTAACGATTGTACTTATGTTTATTCACTAAAAGAAATCCATATGCATAATACTTATATTGTGTTATAAAAATATATCACTGGAAAGTGTCAAATTGAATGGAAAAAATTAATAATTTTCTAAAATATAATTATAGCAAACTCTGCATCATATAAAGACTTCAAAATTCGTTTCTTTATTATCCGAATGAAAAATATTTAAAAGTCTGATCTAAATAAAAATTTAAGAAGTTCAAATTTGTGAGATCGTCATATGATCTTGCGTAAAATTTTTGTAAATATAACCTGACATAACTTCAGCATTTATGAACGTTGATTAGCAATGCTTTCAGAAATTTCTTCATATCTTAAATGCATTCTACAAACTACAGTAAAATAATTTTAAAATGCACGCAAATGCTGCATCATAGGAAAACCACACTTCTAAAAATTAAACTTTTAAACACGTAAATGCCCCACGGCATTTCTTTCATAAATAATGATACATTATAACAAACCTAAAGCCAGCAACCTCAACCTTCGTGTGTCAAAAGTAACCATAGAACAACAAAACAATCAATTACTATACAGTTTTGATTAATCAATCACTAGTCATTCAATAAATTCATTTGATGAATGTGTTGCTTTTAAAACAGTAGAACTTATTTTGATAACTTAATTGACATGCAAGAAAAACAACTCTTTATTTCCCATATTAATGTTATATTTATACAAAAAATCTTTCTTAATTTGCAAATTTTCCGTTGTAAAAAAAGAATATTCCCAGGAAATTAAATTTGCACATGGCCTTGCAACAACTAAGTCCAGACCAGTTGGCGGCAATGGTATCGTCTGCTGATGAAAGTTATTGATTGCGTTATATTACTAGTTAACACCATGTTACAAAGTAGAGGAAATGCTGCACAGTCACTGTGATAACCTTCCGCAAATAAAAAACAACTAATTCTGGAAAATAGAACAAGGTTTTTATTTAAAGTCAGAACATATTTCTTAGTAAAAACAAATTAATTAATTAAAAATATAAAAATGCCAGCGATTTTTAATTTCAAAATTTTTATAACACATTAGTTATTAAATAATAACTCAATTTATGTAGCAAGCTACTCTTTTTTTTTATGACGAAATTTTGACTTTCAACGGAAGTTTTAAATTTAAATCGTGTTCATGTGCTGTTTCATCTTTTAAGTGTCATTGCTTATTATTACTTTAAGTACAATAACTTTAAATTTGCTTTTTTTATTCATTAGACATGATATTAATATATGTGAATGTTTAAGTTAATTTAAATTCTATTCATTGTCTACACATTAAGCATAAAATTCAATACAAAATGAAATGAAGGAAAACAATTTACATTTCTAAATAAATAAAGCGTTCTAAAATATGGTAATGTGATAATGAGAAAAATTTTGTGTGATCAGAAACAAGGTGATCACTGAAAAAATTAATCAAAACTTTGAAAAAAAAATATTTATCAATTCGTATTAATAAAAAAATAATTATAATTTCATATTAATGAAAAATTCATAGACTTCATGAGGCATTCATTATACTGAATTAAATGAGATTTAACTCTGAACAGATTCGACTCCATAAAATATGTATAGTAAAATATGTAATATGCAACTGAAAATTTACTAATATTTCCCAGTACTGATATTTAACTTTAGTATGTTAAGATTTTTATATTCAGATTGTGTGAGAGATTTACTGTCAATTGGATGATATATTTCACATGATGAATAACTTAAAAATTAGTTTTGATCTTAGTATTTATATAGCTCAATATCTTTACAGACGTAGAACAGTGGAAATTCACTCTTTTTGAGTGGAATTCTACCTGATATTTTAAGAATCTATTCTTCAGAGAGATAATGCCTATACTTATGTTTTTTAGTCGATGTCTGATAAAAATTTATTATCATGTTCGTTTATTGATAAAAAAACCAGACACTAACCCACAGATCAATGCGTTTCACTAAAATATAAAATTAAAAAATTGCAAATACCAGATAATATTATATCTATTTTAAACATTTCATGCTTTAAAAGGTTCTTTCTTAAACTCCGTGATTAAATATGGCCGTAGCATTCTTTGGCGCATTTCTTTTCGTGCGACGAATGTTTCCAGACCTATTAAAAATAGACGGTGGGGGGGGATCGAAGTCTCTTGTAACTTACTTGAGAAAACAAGGGATTAAAAATCTAAAAAGTGTCTCGTTTCAAGGACAGGGGTATGGGAATGTTACCCTGCAGACATTACGATCACGTGATCTCGACGTAAGAAAAGGTAAGGAACGCTTGAGTAGCCGTCAGAACATTGACCGTTTATCCTGCTAGAATGTTTTTGGTGGGGGGGGGGAGACATCTTTTTTTCAACACGCACACGGTTCGTCACGCAAGCCCGAGAGTTACAGTGGCGGAATCGATTAGTAAAAAAAAAGCTATTCACCAGTCGCACACGATTCACTTCCCCAGGCAACAAATTTCATTGTTTATTTATTTATTTTTGGATAAATAAAAAAAAAAAAAAAGATTTTATAACAGAATCTGCGATACAAAATAAGTATGCGTAGCGAAGCTCTACACTCCCCATCCGCAATAAAAAGCATTTCTTAAAAGAGAAGAAAAAAAAAATTGAAAAAATATTGGCGAAATTTTGAGCAAAATTAGAATTAAATGAAATTAATTTCCTGGAAGTTCGCTTGGCCTTCTAAGGACAGGTCACATAAGAATACATATTAAAGTTACTTTCTGGCCAATGCAAAAATTAATTATTCGTGGAGGTGACTATTTAGTGTTCGGAATATTTCTGAATTTTCTCCATTTGTGGTACGTGAATAAGGAGCTTATATATGGCAAGTCCTCTAAGAAAGCACGGACTGCTTAAATTCCTGAAAACAGTCGATCAGTTAAAAATGTAAATAGTTATAATATAAAACTAATGAATGTTAATTGTTGGCAAGAATTTTATGTGTTATATCGGTAAAAGAAAGAAACCCTATTAACATTCCTTTTCTTTTTTTTTAGAAGTTCAACGCAGCTGCCAGCTCAGTCAAGGGAATGAAGAGCCGACCTTCGGACTCAGAACTTCTCGAGCTGTACGCCCTCTACAAACAGGCCACCTGCGGGGATTGTAGCTCAGGTAAATACTTCATAGGCACTACACTTTGGTGCATTTTGGCTTAGTGGTAGGACAACTCTCTTCAGAAAGAAAAGTCACGAGTTCTATCCCAGACACTATTGAATGACAGAAAACGGATGTTGCGCGTTTGCCTTGTTGTACGTCTGTTGGGGTGGTTGCTTGGAAATTTTCCATTTTCCTCCGTTGCGACACGTGGATATTTACAACTGCATGAGGTCGTAAGAAGCATTTACTATGTTTTTTGAATTGGAAGGATATGAGTTCAATTCTATCCACTTTTATACAACTCATTATTGGCAGGTGGGTCCACTATGGATGAAGAATGTAGCATTTCTTTCTCGTCCGACAGAATGAGTACTTAAGAGTTTTCCCTTTGCGACACGTAAATAAAAAGTCTTATCTACGAACCGCCCCACACAGAGGGCGACACCTGGTGGATATCCCCTTATCTTACAACGACTGTCAGGCTAAGTAGTGCCAAAAACTCATTTACTAATCAACTAAAGTCTTGCTGTTGTAGTACCAGCCTGCTTCTTTGAACCTAGTCCTGAGTTGGGCTCCACCAGTTTCTTTGCAAAAAGCACTTTACGTGGTGGATATTAAAATGCTTTACAGCAGCCTTAGTTTGTTTCGCTATACTTTGCGCGTGTTAAAGTATTAGCTGTAACTTTAATGTTTAAGCCTCTTTCACTTCAACTATGTAGGATTTATGGCGACGAATACTTCCACCGATAAATTATGTAGCTTTCCTGCATTTTCATGTTCAGATAATTAAAATAAAAACAAGTAATTTCTCAGGTTGTTTTTACAATAAGCAATAATTCTATGCGAAAGCAGGATATGAAAATTCCTCTTTGTCGTGTTTTTAATAAGTACAAAACAATTCGTTTATAATAAAATGCCTTTTATTTCAAATTATTTTTTACACGCTTTTGAAGTTGTTTTTATGAAATCATAAGATGACGTCACTCAACCAAGAATTTGGGTAGTGAAAACCAATTGATTATGTAAGTCAATACTCAAAAATAAAAACTCAGTGGACTCTCTCTCATTTCAGTTTGGCTTCATCATTCCTAAAAGAATTTATCAATATTTTATGAAGCAGTCATTCAATAAATAAACATAATAAATAAATCAATCTAGCTTGAATTTCTCATTCATATGACTAATAAATATAAGACTTAGCTTTTTCTGGTGTAATGTAGAGTAAAGAAGGTGCAGCTCAGGAGTTGACCTCTTCACTTGATCTTAGCTTATAATTACAAATTGAGTACCTGTTTTTAATGGCTTTGGTCGTTAGAAACAGACAATCGAAAATATATTCCAATCATTTAACTTTGATTATATATTAGTAGTTGGAAGTTTAAAGTATATATTTTGTAAATTTAATAAGTAATGGGTTTGATTGTATTAGGTTCTAAGTTCGATTCCCAATCCAATTGAAGACTGTCATGCTTAGAGGATCTATGCTAATTAAAAAACTCGGGAAGCTCTAATGTCTCCCTATGGATGAGGTGTGGCATAAAGAGAAAGTTGCCGGCTCAGGCGTGAACCTCGCCACTTAGGCTCATTCAAAGTAAAAAGGCGTTTCGTTGCGGATTTAGTCAGTAGAATAGGTAGTAGAAGCTTACTCAGTAGTTAATTAACCTCTAATCTAATAAGTTCTTGAAATAACTGACCACTTAATGAAATGGAATTCGTGTTTCTATTATTGTATTAATAAAATAATATCATATCTTTTGTTTAATTTTCATGTTTTATTTTGTGTTTTAATTCTTAGATATTATGTGAAGTTCCTTTTACAAAATTATTAAACAATTCTTTAAGTAAAACAATTTTTTAATTGAAAGATCAAAATTATATTGTAAAATATTTTTATAAAAAAATGAATATTTTTCAGTAATTAATGACTTAAGATTTTTTTAATTAACCTTTAAATTTAAGCAATTGCATTTCTTTGATAAAACTCATATTTTGTTGCAGATAAACCTGGAGCTTTAGACTTGAAAGGAAAGGCCAAGTGGGAAGCTTGGAGCGGAAAGAAAGGTGAGTAATCACATTTTTTAAAAATATTTTAATGAAAAAGATATAGATAGAAAGATACATATTCAAACATAAAATATATTTCAATTGCTCCTTTATTATATCGACTAATGTAAGCCTGAAATGTGGCTGTAACACCTACCAATAACTGTAATTCTTAGCTTTTGAGCAACATATTTTAACTGGAAAACATTATTGCTATAATACCAGTAACGGACTTTGGCCTAGCGCTAGGACATCACTCTTAAAAGCGAAAGGTTTCGCGTTCGATTCCATCCACTACTGAAGAACGTGAAATGGATGTTGCGCTTCTGCCTCATGCATGTCTGTTGGGGTGGGTGCTTTGGAGTTTTCCGCATTTCTTCCTTTGAGACACATGAGTACTGTTCACAATTTATGAATTTTAGGAAGTAAACCAAGCGATGGACATTAAAATGCCTCACAACGGTCTCAGGCAGTCCCCAAAACAGTATCAAATAATTACTGAAAAAATATTCTAATTATACTTACATGCTTTGACGTTCAAAGAAACAATTATGTTAAATACCAGTTTATCAATAAACAAATAATCTATAAAAAAATTTCTTTAGTTGAATTCCTACTCAGATCAACAAAGAAAAATTTTGTTTTTAGGTACTCTTTGTAAAATTTCGCGTTGCATGTTTGTGAAGCAAGGGTCAAAAACTATTCATCCAGTCTATTTGTTTAGTTTACTGCATCGATTATTTTTATGCTTCGACGAGATTCGATCCAAAAACTTGAAGAGTCTATGCCGACGCTCTACCAACTATACCATTATAAGAACTAGATTGCACAAAAAGTCCTTTATAAATAATTCATTTTTTTTTTAATTAGAAAAATTTCTCTCTCACACACACTATTCATCTCTGTTACTAATTTATTTCAAAACCACAAAGTTGAGCTCTCAAAAGAAGTAGTAAACTCATTGACAGGATAATAAATATAAATAAATGTAAGAAATGTAAGGACGGAGATAGTGAGTGTTGATGCTAACAGGTGACACTACTACACAACAGAATATTTTTCTTCCATATAAAACTAAAGTTAATTAATTATTTAATGCATTAATATTTGAAAAGACTGTTTTAATATCAAGTGTCATCCACTACAAGTTTAAAAAAATGTATTTGAATTTAAATGGATGAATAAAAAGCATTTTATAAGAAATTAAAAATTTGAACAAGATATATATTAGGTTGGGGAAAAAAAAATCCATTATTTTTACGTGAACTTTATGTAACTTCTTTTGGATTCACTTTGTAAAAAGGTTTAAAACAGCTTTCATGTAGATTTTTAGGTCTTGCGCGTCACGACTGCTGACATGCGGTTAACTTCGATCATTTTTGATATTTTATAGACATTTTGGACGATGCTGTATCCACATGCGAGGTGCATCTCTAACATCAAAAATACCCGAACGGAATCGACGAAACAAAAATTGTACTTAACTGGTTGTTACAGTCTTATATAGGACGATAAACACCTTTCACAATTTTAGCCACCCGGATATCTTTTTCGCCGTTACAAAAGAAAAGCGAAAATGTATCGAATTTTTTGTTTGTTGTCTTCCATTTTTAAAACCTTGTACTCGTAACTGAATTAATCAAACAAAAAACCGCAAGAGGATATTTTAGTGTCAAATGTCAGCTTTCCAACGAGCATAAATCTGAAATTGTTTGATAGATACCTCACGAGATATCGATCACTACAGACGTCTACCGAAAAAATAATGGATTACTTTTTCCCCTAACTAATATTTATAGAGAGAGAGAGAGTGAACTAATAGTAGGAATTGGATGAAGCGAAACGGATTAGGGACGGGCAGATATCTGCGTTCCCAAAGGCAAAGGGGCTTAACAAAGTCGTTTCTGTCATAATACCTAAAAATAGGGCCCCAAATTTGGAATGTGAAGCTCCCCAAGAGCCCACGGACTGCTAAATCCGGGTGTGATCAAAGTATCTTAAAAGAGGCTCCCATTGAGTAATATTTCATTCGCCGCGGGCAGTTTTGCCTATTTTTCTCTGTCTATCCTGATCAGAATGCAGTGCGTAAAACATCTAGTTCCTTCCTGCAACTCGACATGCTTGGCAGGGGGTGGTCATGACACTTCGCCTCCAGGCATACCAACAGGTTGTACGAGTGAGTATCGAAATTTATGTTTCAGCAGCGAATTTCGGCTTTTTTTCAAAGATTCTTTCATATCAAAGCACTTAACCTCAATACGGATATTTCAAATATCGGGACAAGAAAAAGCGATCGTTTTCACTTTTATTGTATTTAATAATAGCTCTTTCAGTCGGTATTCAAGATAAGCAGAATTTCAAAAGGGAGCTTAACTTTTGCGCAAATTTTTCGTTTTTAGAGAGAAAGAACTTTAAACTTTCTTTTTTTAAATTTTCTATTTTCTTTCTTATACGTATTTTAACAACTAATTGACGCTCTAGGTAACTATAACATACTTTCATTTCAAGATTAATAAAATTATTCATTTGTGTCTTTAGAAATTCTGCCAAGTTTTTATTTGTTCACATTTTGTAACTATTATCAAATATGAGAAATCATTCATATATTTAAATATTCAAGAAAATAAGAAGCCATACTCTTTATTTCTTCCTATCTTCTTTACTCAGTTTGAGATAAATCGCAATATTAGTTGTTTTACTATAGGACAAAAAGACACATCATTTACTTTCTTATCTACTCTATTTGCATTCACAAGGAGAAGGATAACCTATTTCCTTTTTCATCTTATCTGCTTGCGAACCGATTATCCCAAAATTGATTCAGTAGTCTAATAGTAGTACTATGTATTATTCTATAATCCTTTGCATGCGTAGATAAAAGGAAAAGTGAACAACGAATTATCTAAACTGGTAAGGTATAGTGCCAAATCTACAAATTTCAAATTTTGGTGTTTCATATACCAGCTTTCAAATTATTTCAATTGAAATATTTATAATGTTATCTACACATGTATTTCAGAATATAATTATTTTGAATTTATGCAGTATTTCATTACTGTGTCTCCTCATGGGGAATGCCGATAAATAGATATCAAGATATAGATTTAGTTAGTATCATAAAAAAAATAAAGGCTACAGACACAGTAAACATTTCTTTAATGTCGATCGTAGATCTTCTAATGTTTCGATAAATATCCCCCCAAACGGAAACCACATTATAAATGAATTATTTGCTATTAGCGAGCCAAACGCGCCAGGTTTAGCGAAATGTGGCTTCCAGTGGAACATTGTTACCAAGCTTTTGAAGAAAAGTTACAATATCTGCTATTTTGTAACTTTATTTATTTACTTGGCTTTGTTCAAAACGGGGAATGGCACTACGAAAAGTGGTTTCACATACTTATCAGCTAAAAGCATATTAAATGAGGTGGAGAATACTTGAAAATTATTAATCACGTTATTAAGTATTGAAATCAGGATTCTTTTAACTTGGGTTATGCATTTCCGATCGGAGGCGCATTGAGAAAACCGAAAAGACATTCGCTGAATTGGTCTAAAAATACTTTTTCTTAAGTAAAAGATAAGGAATATCGTTATTTTTTTTTTTAAAGTTATACTTTGTGAAGTTAGAAAAAAGGGTTGTAGGAAGGATAATGTACATATTTTTTGCCTCTTACCTCCACCATTCAAGCTCAGGCGATATATATATATATTTTTTTTTTTTTTTTTTTTTTTTAATTCTTAAAGCAAGTACAATTCAGCAGCGAAATGTTAGTGTTCAAACAAATTACATAGCGGCATAAGCAACTTTACAGTGATTTTAAATCAACATTCATTACTTTTTTTAATTAATTGCAAACAATGTAATGAAAATTCCAAAAGGAATTAGCTTTTATTTTAAATTAGATTAAGACCAACATCCTGATGCAACTGTTACTCAATTCAACCCACTGTTACTCAATTCAAATAAAATTCACAAGTTATATAAAATTTAATATTTACCCAAAATATAATGTTAAGATATCATGCAATGCAAAATAAAGTTAAATAATATGCCGAGCATTGTGGTTTGAGTTTAAAAAATATGGTCAACTAAATGAAATGATAAATTTGTAAATAAATATTAATCTTAATGCTACTATCTTATTAATGATGTGTGTTTTTTCTCTTAGGTATGGCTCAAGATGCAGCTAAAGAAGCCTACATTACGTGTGCTAACACACTCATTACCAAATACTGAAGCACCTGCAGAATTTTGACATCGTTTCATTTCATTTTGTGAAAAAAATTTTCTTTTCATCTTTTTTTTTTTTTTTTTAACTCCACATTCCATTCTGGTTTTATTGTAATCTAATTGAAAATCTAAGTTCACAGTGAATACTTTTAATTTGCTTTTTTAAATTAAAATAGTTAATTTTGTAAAAACTGTGCGCTTTACACTGTGTTTTATTTGTATATTTCCCATTTCCTTTCGCATGCCTTTTGTTTCGACATTTCGGGCTGTCATTCTATCAAGATGTCAATGATGTTTTTGAAAGAAATAAATTGAGACAAAAAAATGAACTTGTGTTGTGATTTTTTTTATTTTAACCATGTCCTCAATAAAATAAAATAAAAGTGAAAGGTGAGTAATGTTGCATGAAAAATGTAATTGTACATTAACACTGTACTAAAGTTTCACAATTGTCTGACAAGTGTTATTCCCCAAAAGTAGTTATAGGATCGATTAGGAATGCACTATCGATTAATTTCGATGCTTTTCCCATAGAATTCAAATTATGCCCATCAAATGAATATAAAACAACAATATAGTTTATATTTGTGTATTTTATTGCACACAATATTTAAGTGACAAATTTACTTAATGTTTAATGTTGTTTAATCAAACTAGAACAGCAGAATGGCCAAAAAGTTATAATCAGTGGTCATCATGGCTATAAATATCATAAAATACAGGCAAGAATTTTCAAACTGTACCAAATTTTTTTTGGGTTTGTATTTTATAACAATAACAAAGAAGCAAAAGGTCATAATCAACTATCATCATGACAAAATGGGGTGTATAATCATTGATCATCATGAGGGACATAAGTGTCAAATTGAGATCTCAAATTATTTAAAATGATTAATGAGCTAATATTGAACAATAGCAAAAAAATGAGGAATAAGTCCATCAGATTCATGATATAATACAGGAGGGTATTCCAGAACTGAATCAAAGGATTAACAGGTTTACATTGGACAACAGCAATTAATGAGCAAATGGTCATAATATAGTCAACATGACCATCAGTGTGAGGATAAACAACTACCGTGAATTTTCAAAGTATTCAAATGATTAATAGCTTTTATTATTGGACAACAGCAGCAAAATAATAAGAACTCATCATGACCTACAGCAGTGTTTGCCAACCTTTTTTGTGCCATGCCCCACCTAAGCCTTTCTAAATTTCCTATACCCCCTCCCTTATGAAACATATACATAATTTTTAATATTAAAAAACTGAAGTTTTCACTTAAGAAACTTAAATGATAGATTTTAGAAAGGAATCCCTAGGAAATTTTCATGAAACACAGTTAGTAAAATGTAAAGAAAAACTAAAATTAAATTTGAAATAATTTTAATAAAGATTTTTCAATAATAATTTCATTTTTTAATGCTTGCATTTGATGCTTTCTGCATAGAGATCTTATGTTAGGTTCAAATTTGGTTAGCTTCAGTCTCAAGTCTGTTGTGTTATATACAGACGATTTCTTTCTTTATTATTATTTATTATTATTTTTTTTTTACCATTAAATCGTTTACAGCATTAAATTCGCATTCAACTAAATATGAAGATGGAAACAGTAACAACAATTTTCTTGCACATTTGGTTGAATTTGGATATTTGATTTCTGTTTGCACACAAATTCATACCATCGCTCCTTTTATATTAAATAAATAAATTGAATTAATTAGTTTTAATTGACTCACACATTATTCAGCATTTCTGCGAGTTCTTTTTGATACTGAATATTTGATATATCAGGCAAATCCACTAATGTTGGCTGCATCACCCATGTTGGAAAATCAATTTGTTTTAAATCAGAAAATCCTTATTTTAAATCAATCGATAGAATTTTTAGATGATCGACAATAACAAGTAAAGCAGTACCATTTGCTTCATATTTTTGGAACCAATGATACTGTTCAAAGTTTTTGTTGTTAACAGATTTCTGGCATAACTAAATATGAGTAATGAAACCAAATATCTTTGCTTTTGCATCATCAAGAGTTTTATTTGTTCCTTGAAGTTGATTATTTAATATATTTAGTTTTTCAAAGATATTGGCTCAATAACTCACAAATGCTTTACCATCGACTATTAACAGATACTTCATTTCAGATTTGTCGCTTAAAATATCACTAAGAGTATCAAACAATTCCATAAATCTTTTCAAGCAGTTCAATTTAGAGAGCCATCTAACATCAGTTGCGAAGTAAAAGTCTTGTATAGTCTGCATTTTGTTCTTCACAAAATAGCTTGAAGAGATCCTTCATATCTGGCATTAGATTTAATAGCATAGATACACTTTATTATTGAATACAGTACTTCAATTTAAACAGGTGAGATGTTTTTAGCTACCAAGTTTTCCCTATAAATAACACAATGCACAAGAATCCTTTCTGGATTCTTATCTTTTATAAATTTTAAGAAACTACTTTTCTTGCCTATCATATTAGGAGCATCATCTGCAGTGCAAGATGTTATATTTTTCATTGGTATATTATTGACATCTAAGTAGTTTTTTTAGCTTATTATATATATCTAAGGAGGTAGTGGTGCTTTTACAGAATATTTCTTCAGCAAAATGCCATTTATATATCTTACGTAAGTTATTAATACTATCAAAGTTGATTCATCCATTTGCACTGAGAAGTTTCTTGTTTTCAGCTTTTCAACAAATTGTTTTTCAATATCTTCACTCATTTCGTCTATTCTTCCGCTAACAGTATCGTTACTAAGTGACATAGCTTTTACATCTTTGTCATCTTTTACAAGAATCGTTTTAAGAAATGCTGCTATTGATGGTTTTATGAATAAATTCTCTTCTATACTATAATTTTTCACCCAGATTTAACAATGTATAAAAAAAATTTGATAACTAGCCAAAAGAATACGATTATGAGTTGAAGCGTGAGCAGCAAATAGGGACATTATTGTTGTCCTTTTTTCAAAATTTTTCTTTAAAGTTTGAAAGTAATTCAAATCTGAATTAATATAAGTATTATGTTTCGCCTTCAAATGCTTCTCGAGATGAACTCGTTTCATCATTGACTCGTTTTGTCAAGCATTGATAGCATAAAAGACAAAAAGGAAGCCGCTCATCATGGAGAGCAGGTATGAGCCCAAATTTTAAATATTCCTCCAAATATTCAAATATTGACGAACTTTTTCCTTGCTTGCACCACTTATGGGCTGAAAGAAATATATATAACATCAATTAAAAGCGAAATGTATTTGTTAAAATTAATTTAAAGTTACATAGAGTAAACGTACATTAAAAAATATACATTTATTTAAATGTATATAATTCATTTACAACATCACTACGTTAAAATAACATATTTTTCGACATATATCGTGTTGAGTCCATTTTCGAATTGCCTCCTTAACAATCAAATTTGCCCCCCTGTGGGGCGTCGACCGCACGTTGGGAAACACTGACCTACAGTTTCTTGATATAGTGAAGAAGATATCCAAATAACAGGTATTTAAGATTTATGTCGTACAAAGAAAAGAAATGTGTATGGGCTCGAGATCAGTGATCGTCATGAATGCCCAATGTGATAAAGTGCATTGTCAGAGATTCACATACACAAACTACACCACTAATTAACTAGTTCATAACGGATTGGAATAGAATGAGTAACTGGTGCTAATCAGAGGTCATCATGAATTTTTATTATTACAAAAATTTACGTAGAATACATTCCTTCAGTTTTTTAAATTTTCGTTTAAAAATACCAGACTATGCTACAACACACTTCTAAATAAAATCACTTTACGAATCATTTTTATTTAAAAACAGTAATAATGACAAATAGTTTGAAGACATCATGAAATTTGATAAATAGTAAAGGTGTCGATAAAATTATGAAGAAAAACAGTTTATTAATAAACAAACAGCAGTAAAAGTATGATTATGAAACAATATTACTTAATAATTTAGAAAAATATATTACCCATCATACTTTTGCATTTTTATAAAGAGAATTTTATTTAACTGTGAATTTGGTAAAAACAGGTAATCATTTTTCTTTATAGATAAACAAGTACTATTTGAGTTGCATAATTGAGAAATATAGAGTTATATTTTTTTAAAGAATTAAAGAAAATTAACTATAAAACTATTGAAACATGTTTTAATTTGACATTTTTAATTATAATAATCTCTAAATAAATAATTAAAATTGATCTGAGCAATTATTTATAGTTAAAATAATTACACCAAATCAATTTTAATTATTTATTCTGAGGTATAGTAAGAATGATACATTTTCGAAGGCATTGCATATCTAATGTCATATATATATATATGAAGGTAAAATTTTTAAACTAGACTAAGAATAATGTGTAGACGAAATTATCTTAAAATTATTATTAATATTTATATAATAATAATTTTAAGTATAAAATAACTTTTTAATATTTTCATTTCAATATTTTATTTATTATAGGGTTGTGATCAAAAAAATTTTACAATATCAAACATTAAAATTCCTAATCAACTTAAGTTCATGTAATATTCACACTTTCTAGTTTTATATAAAAATTTCCGTATTTTCAAATAAATGGCATTATGATCTTTATC
>JAPDSC010140931.1:277387-310110 GCA_026290005.1 Latrodectus geometricus
CATTTTTTAAGTTAATGTAGTCTAATATTGAGTAATCACCATTAAATTTTTCATAAAATCAGTTTGATTAGAAAATAAAAATCACATTTAAGATTTTTTTTTAAAATTTTAAGCAATTTTTCAATAAATATTTATTAAAAATCTATTTCAAGAATTTTTTAAAAGGGTTTATATGTTTGTGTGTATTTATCAAAAATAAGTGAATAAAAAACCACAAGTTTGCATCATACATAGTATTTAAAAAAATTAAATCAATCAAGCATGAATTTTTCTTGGTAACATTAAGTAATGACATTCAAAAGTCAGAGAATGGTTTCAAATTATTGAACGTAATTCCATCAAGAATGAGTGTATGGAATATATGCCCCAGTTAAGTAATCAGCTTAACGTTAAACATTCTTGAACAATGGAAACGCCTTATCTCAATTTTGATGTAGTAGAAATATTACCTAAAGCTGGTATCGAAACTTTTAATTTTTTATTTATAAACAAAATGTTGAGTCATGTGATTGTGGAAAAGAAATTCTACAAATGAGATGAAATAAAATCTGAAGAAAATTGGGTGGTAATGAAAAAAATCCGTACCCTGATGCAAAATCATTAACTTACTAACAGACTAACCGCAAAAACCATGACCTCTAACAATTCGATTCTATGGCAGTCTGGCTAGGGGCTTTGTTTTCCAGTTTGCTATTTTGAAGGTCTTTCAGTCCTTTTTCAATCTTATCGAGCCACATTTGCCTGGATCCTTTACCAGTTTCTGAAGACCGTTTCTGTAACCAATCATTGTCATTTTGCCAGTGTCCTTTGCATGTCTTATTAGTGGCTCTTCCAACAAAAAAAAAAAAAAAAAAAAAAAAAAAAAAATATTCCGAAGAGCGGTTGTTAAATTATATCACAGAAATGCAATTCTAAATAAAATGTTCATTCAGTATCTAACGAAATTCGAACAAGATTTAAAGACAATAAAGTACCTGTTTTGACCACCATTATATAAATTTTCTGAGTCAGTAGACATACATTGAGATGAGCAGAATGTTTCAACTATATGCAATTTCTTTAACTTGCAGGAAGATATTCTGCATGAACTCCTGCTCTTTTATTAAATGATAAAGTGTGTAAGCAAGAAAAATTTGACATTTTATAAACTACATGAATTTATTTGGTGGAAAAATACCAAAAAAATACATTTCTTCCAATAGCCTCTTTAAAATAATTTTTGACTATGCTAATGAGTTCAACCAGCTATGAACGAATCTTATCAAGTCTCAAAAGATTGAAGACTTATCTTCGAAGTACATTTTAAAGACTCGCCCTCAAATGTCTTAGCAATAGAGGCACAACTCTTAAGATATTGTACCAAATATTTCACTTCTTCCACTATCTGACAATAAATGCTTAAGACTCCAGTAAAAGGAGGATTATATATGTATTTTAAAGGAAAAAATAATTGTTTCTGTGATGAACAACCATCATGAAATATGCAAAAAAGCAAAAAATTGCAATTCTATCTCTGCTTATCATCCAACAGCAATTTAGTGTTTTTGTTTTAAGAAGCACAAAATAAATTTGTGTTATCTACTCTTTTAATTTTGAAACCTGTCACCTCTCCCACATACATGCATGAGGGCAAGCTTGTAAACATTGAATCCATTCTTCATTGTGATCAAATTCTGACTCCGAAGTAATTAAAATCAAAAAATACCATCACAGAACACATAATTTTTATTCAAATGCCTGTAAATTTTCTTCCATCCTTGAATGTATTATAAAAATCATGCATTCCAATAGTAGTACACCCTTGTATTTCTACAAAGGTGTACTACTATTATAAGAACTTGATGGGTGTTTAAAGGGTTAAAAACTTAGAAACATCTAAACAGAAAACTTCTAGAATCTATTATTATTTGATTATTTTTATGGTCTTAGTGAAAGGACTAATACTTGTCCTGAGCCTCTTTTGGAGTCTGGAGCAACAAACTGAAGATTAATTACTTTCTTATCTTCAATTAACCTAGACATTAGATTGGTTGGTTGGTTTTAACGGCGCAAGGTCCAAATAAACCTAGACATTAGAAAGAATACTAAATTAAGATTTCTATGTCACTTCATGTTTATACATTGAATTCCTTGCTATTGCTAAAGAGATGAGTTGATTGTTTGGACTCCGATTTCATTGTTATTAAAATAAAAAACTGGAGGTCCACAGCCAGTTGAATTAAAATGGTTGGATCTTCTAAGGTAGGTCAAGGCCCATAATAAGCTGTTCAGCCAATTATGACGATTTGTTATTGCTTAAATCTTGCACAATCATGGTTAGAATTCCCTTTTGCCCCTGATTAGCAAATGATAAATTCCTGTTTTTGTTTAAGATATGCTTGAATGCCTCTTACAAATGTCATGTGTGCACTATCCTCCTCCAAGTATTTATCCCCTATAAATATCTCATTAAAAATAAGTATATCTCCCAAGTAAAAAATTTTACTAAACCAAATCAAGAAGACTAAATTTTCCATAATGTATTCAATGGTGTTACATATATGCATGAAAACATTTATATAATGCAGAAAAAATTTCCCTTAAAATAATAAAAGTTTAGAACTATGCACAAAATACAGGCAACAATAAAATAACAAGAATGTATGCTTAAATTCAGAGCATTATTTTTTCGAGATTTATGCATCTCTTGCATGTTCCACTGTCCCTAAAACATCGTATGAACTGAAGACCAGAGCATTGGCCATTACCCTGCTAACTCTTGAAGGAAACGTACAATGCAGTCAGATTCAAGTTTGCAAATTTATATGACAATCCAGATGACATATAAGAATTGTAAAATTGTGCAGTTTTAATATCTTAAAAAGCAAAGCTAGAACATGTTCCTTTGTTCTTTTATATGCACAAGAAGTAGACTGATATCATAAGTCAGCTAGGTTTCCCATTTTTTGCAATTCATAGTACTGAGAAAGAATAAAATGATATGTAGAATAGAATGTTCCCACGATTGTACCCTTTTTAATATGTTTCTTACTGTTTGCTTTATAATAAGTTTCCATAAAATATTCAACTAAGATTTATATTTAAAATAAAAACATTTATAATGTTGTATATTTTTAACATATAAAAAACTTAAGATATAATTATTTTTCACTGCATATATTCTCAAAAACTAGTAAAAACACTACAGACAAATTTTATCATAGAAAAATATTTATTAAATTTTTGATATTACATTTTGCAACAAGGACATACACACCATAAGAACACTTGAGAATATATATACACACATATGCTTTTTTTATTTATTTTCTGATGTGCAAACTCTGAAAATGAATACAGTCCAGGAATAATATAGAAAATACACAAATCTGATCGTCCTCTTCAAATTCTCTTTGAAGGAAATTAGTAAAATGGAATTAAATAAAATTATGATCAAACATCAATTTCAATGTTGATCAAACATTAATTCAGTAATGAGATTCTTAGGTTAAATGCATGAAAAATTTTGAGATTTTCAAATGTCAAATTACTAATAAGCAACATGAAATAAAATTTTAAATCTTCTAAATTTATTAATTCATATTGTTTATGCAATTAGATTTTCAATGACATATTCATCATTAAGTGAGCTTCAATTAATGATCAACGCCATTCACCATTAACTGAAGTTTTACCTCATCTGTTTAAGTAATCACATCTTTAACTGACGACAAATCAATAATTTCTGTTGGTAAAACTTGCTGTATTCAAAATGTCTCAATTATAATAACGTTACATTTACGAAAGAGCAATATTTTCAACAATTTTGTTTCCCATTTAACAATTCAAAAGAGGGAAATCGATTAAAATACTTCTAAACACAGTTTATAAGTTAAAAAATGTAACAGCATTAAATTAATTATACTTAATAAAATAACATAGCATTGCTCTTAATCGTCAGATGAAAAACATTTTAGGATTCTGTTTCTATGACACGAGACCGCAGAGTTCGACCAGAACCTGAAAGTAGTTTAATTATTAAAAACACTTTTAATCAATAACATTTATGCAAATTTCATAGCATAATTTTAACTGCATTAGAGTTATCAACACAAATATTCTATATTAAATAAAATATGATAAACACTATTGGACAATATACAAATAACTGATTAATTTTTAAGTATTTTACAGGCAAAACTATTCTTAACTATATTTATACTGTCAATTTCATGCATTTTCATTATTTACACTAAAAAATATTAATTAAAGACTGGTTACCATTCAAGTATATGCTTTTAAAAATTATTTATGTCCTACATTTATTTCAATGGTATTTCAACATTTAAAGTTATTAAGTGATAATTTTATACATTTAATATGAAATACATATTTATAAAAGTAAAATTCATTAGAAATTAGAAAGGAGAATAAATAAGAAATTAAAAATAATTCTCTAATTTTGACTGGCATTCAGAAACTGACTTTACACACACACACACACAATAATTTTTATAAAAATACACTTAAATTCAATTTTCAAAAAATTGGAAAATTAGGAATACTTCAACATTTTTACTTAGCTAGAATTTTTAATTAACAAGGCAGATATACTTGAAATTAATAAAAATCTGTATGTATAATTTAATGTATTTTTAGAAATAAAAAAATTCAAAGTTTATTAAAGTTATGATGACATTAATTATAAATTTATATTAAAACAAATATTTAGTACGTTTGTAATGGTTCAATAAATATTTCTAAAAGGATGCATGTGACTATTAATAAAATTGATAATGACACTACAAATGATTTGTTTACATTTTATGATCTTAATCCTAAAATGTAAACTTAAACCAGTTATTGCCCAAATACATTATTGTATTCATAATTTTCTAGCAGTCATTGTTTTCTTTTGGAAAAGAATATAATTTATATGATTTTATATTTAAATTTCTATTATTAGTTCACACTCTCTATATCTTGTTCAAATTTTCAATTATTAATAAAATAGTTTTTTATTCCCCCCACTTAAGTTCAAATACATTTTTAAACCTACAGTGGATGATATTTAATATTAATGCAGACTTATCAAATATTAATTTATTAATTAAATTAATTTTAGATATATATGGAAAAAAAAACACTATTGTGTAGTGGTGCATCAACAGTTACTATCTCTATCTTCACATATCTTACAGTCCAAATTTATATTTCTTATCTTGTAAATGAATTTATAATTTACTTCCTTTGAAAATTCAAGTTTGTGGTTTTAAAATAAATTAGTGTCATTTCATCACAATTTCAGTCATAGCGAAAGAGGAAAAGAGTGCCTGTGAGAGAAAATTTATTCTAATTTTAAAAAAATGAAAATTGACTATTTCCAATATAGTGAAATGAAACATTTGTTTTGAAATGGCAAAGTTAGTAGATCATCAACATAGAATTTTCATGGCTTTGCATTGAATCTAGTTGAACCATAAAATTAATCAAAATAATAAATTAAACACACTGAATAAACGGTATCAACCCTTGCTTCACAGAAGCTAGTGCAAAATTTAATAAAAATAATTTTATTTATTACTTTAGTTTAAAACGTTACTAACAATAAAATATTCACCTTTGTCTTTCATAATTAAACATAGCTGCAATAAAGATTGAGCTCTCTTTATTTTAAATGCAAATGTTCAGAATAATGGAAACTCATGAGATTTAAAAATATAAAACATACAAATAAAAAAGCTATTTTCAATCAAAAAACTAAAAGCAATACCTCCAAATACTTTAATATCCCCTTTTAAATTAGCAGGCTTCTCAACTTTTTGCTGAAATAAAAAATTTTGTAAGCATATTGCAAGTATTTAAAAATTTACAAATGCTATTAAAACAGTCAAACAATACATTAGCAGTGCAACAATGTTATTTTAAAATTTACTAAATAAATGACATTTTTTAGAAATATATAAAAAAATGAATTTTTAGTAATATCTCTGTCTTCATATTTACTTTGCTATATTTACTAGATGTTACACATACATTGAATAATGATTTTTTATGTAATTCAATTAAGTATACAAAATAATTTAAGATAATAAAAAATAGATAATGCAACAAATATGCAGAATGAATATAATCAATATTATTTTTAGTTAAATTTCTTTAAAATTTAAACTATAAATGATACATTAACATGAGTTAATGATTTTTTAAATAAATGCTTTTTATTTCAAATTTCAGTCATAGAAACTAAACTGCTTCAATCCCACTGACATATAAAAATTAATGAAGAACCTTTTCTAAACTTTCTCTAGGGTAAGAGTCAATAATATGAATTGTTGAATGAAAAAAGAAAAGATAGTTAACATTTGATTACAGCTTGGATTTAAAAAAAAAAAAAAAAAAAAAAAAAGAGTAAACTCTTTGGCAAAAAAGAATGACAATTTGTTAGGCATTTATTAAATAATAATAATGATCAAATGATTAATTGGTAACAATAATTTTTAATATTTATTGGGAGAAATGAGATTAAATTACATTATTTAAGCTATATATAGAATGAAATTAAAATCAAACAAAATTTCAATGTGTTACAGAATTTAAAATCGAAGAATACTTAGTTGGTTGGTTGGGTTTTATGGCACAAGGTCTAAGAATACTTAGATAAACTACAACACAACTTATTCCATGTATATGGATTTTTAAGTTTTAAACGTTTTAATAAATAATTTAAAATAAAAATTGTAGTTTTTAATTTCATTGTATTTTATATAATAAAGTGCACTAGCTTTCACATATAAATAAATTAAGCTAATTTAAAAAAAGATTCTAATTTATATTTTAGTAGAAAAAAAATTTAATTTCTTTTAAACTTTAAACAGGAATTTTAATGAGTTTTTCTAAATATTTTTGTTTTATTTAAGTAAAGCAATTTGAAACTGACACAATTTAATTATTCTTTAAACTATTGGTCTAAGAAAAATAAGTAAAATTGTACAGAAGTAAATTCATTAAAAATGAAAAATTTGCTTACTTCATCGTCAAATCCATCCTCTGTAAGAGAAAAAGCAATAAATTACTATTTACTTAAATGAAATGTAAATTATACAACATAAATTTTAACATTAAATTATCTTCATGCTATGTAAACATAAACAATTATAATGTTATGTAAACAAAATTTAACATTAAATTAATATTAACATTATAAGAAATAATTATAAAAAATAAATTTTAACATTAAATTACCTTTATGTTATGTAAACATAAACATGTCTCAAAAAAAATTTGTAAACAAACATAAATTGTTGAATTTATATAGAGTAAGAAATGAGTGTTATATGTAACTTTAAATTTGCTTTGCATACATCTTTACTCCTACTTTAAAAAAATAGCATTTAACATTTTAAAGAAGGAATCAATTATTTTATTTAAAACAGAAATTCAGCTATACATCTTACAAAACAATTTTTTTAAGTTGGAATGAATATAAAAACATGAGATTAACTTTATTTTATTTTAAAATATTCAGAAAACATTTGTCAATTTTTTTACATTTTAATTTAGTTAATTTTGCATGCATGCCTAAATTGTCTATGATTCTGAAGATATTTCAATTTCAAAAATAAAATAAAATTATTAAATTAATAAATTAATAAATTTTTGTCAATTGCTGGTAATTGTAATTAAACAATTTAAATAATTTTATAAGCAATATTTAATAAACAAATTACATTAAATATGAATATTTTATTAATTATAAATTAAATTTCAAGTTATCACAGTGGGATGTCAATATTTTATATCCAACATATCAAATCTAAAGTAATTCTTTTTTTAAAGTAATTTAGAAGTCTTCAAATAATTCAAGCAATTCTTAAATTATTTATTATAGAGTAATTCTAGAATTATTTTAACAGTAATTACATAATTTATGTTTAATAGGCAAATTTAGTTTCTTCTGTAATATTAACACATCTCTCCTCATTTCTGAGTCAATTAGTGTTTTAGAGATTTAGAATTAGAAATTATTATATATATATATATATATATATATATATATATATATATATATATATATATATATATATATATAATTTGATTAATAGTATATTTATAATGGAACAATTCTATCAATTCTATCTTTCAATTAATCTTTTATGAACAGGATATTTTTAAAGATAATAAAAAAAGCTATTTTAGCAAACTATTTTTTCTAATTTAAATCATAGTTACATAACTAAAATTAAGTTGAAGTAGTTTTTAAAATTAAAGAATCAAATCAAGACAAAGTTTTATTAAAATTTTCTGATTAGTGCAGTGGTTTGGTTGAAGCTCTATTGTTATTTTCAGCCCATGAGTGTTAATTAGATCAGGACCTATAGTTTAACACAAGCTTTAAACCATACAAATAGTCAGGCTTCAGGTTAGAATCAAACCTGCAAATTGTTGAATGAAGGCCAGAGCAGAAAGAATTTAGCTACAATTCCAGTTGCACATAGTATAATTAAGAGAAAATGCTCATTTTTTTTAACTACTATACGTAAATTTTATGTATATTAATATTTAAATAATTCCAATGTTGAAAGCAGGCCATTTTCAGGTTTGATATTTTCAAAGCAATAAAATGTGATTTTACTTTTTTATTTTACTTTTGTTTTTATTTATGTAAAATAAAATTTTATTCCAATGAACAATAAAAACAAGTTTTATTTGGAATTCGTGCTACAACACAGAATGAATAAAAGATAAGAATTTGTAACAACAACAGGAATTGGGAATGTTTTGTATCAATACCTAATGTGTGAGAAGCTGTTGCAGTTCAACATGGTTGTGTAGTTAGCTTTTTTTTTTAATGATAATATACATACATTTTTAAATATAACAACCAAACGTTGCCATTCATAATTATTACTGTATTCTCAATTTAAATACATTTTCATCACTTTAAGAGTACAAGTATTTTGATATTTTTTATTTCCCATTTTCCTTTGTTTTGTCTGTTTAAACGATTCTTTTTTGATATTTTTGCATGTGGTAAAACAACTCGACCATGGGCTTGATCGACTCTCACAGTTGTCTGTCGTTCCTGAAAAACTTTTAACAAATTTGCATTTAGTAATTGTAGTGAACTTTTTATTTTAGATTTAGTTACATTTTGTGAGATAAACCAGATAACTATTGCAGGATCTAGTTTACCTATTTTGCACCAAAAAGGGGCATGTTCACAAGGAAAGTACTGTGATTGTTTTTTGTTTATAATTACACCAAAAAATTGATTTAGGATAAGTGAACAACATAAATATATTCCTAGCAGTTAGGCTTCATAAATAAACAATTCGTAAAGAAAAATTTATAATTTAATAAGAAACTTTAAAATTAACAAAATAATTTAAAAAGCAACTTTTTTTCATCTCTATAAAATCCAGATAAATTTTACCCTTAATTGAGGAGAATTTCATTTATTTATTTCTGATGTACAATTACAATTTCCAAATTATCGACATAAAATTATTGATTATAGTTCTTTTGGATTAAAAGTTTATTATATACCCGAGATGTTTTCGATATTTTAATTGCTTACAATACTTTTTAATAATTTGATTAATATTGGTTTAATTTACTTAAATATTTTGAATCTGCTGAAAACAAAAATTTACCCTTTTTTCTCAAAAATAAAGTTCTCGAAAAAACTTCTAAGGTTTAAAAATTTTAAGGTTTCAGGCAAACTTTTTTTTATCTGAATATTTATTTAGTAACAAATGATATAAATAGGCTTTCAAATAGAATATTGAGAGAATCATATGATGCATTTTGTAAAAAGGATTGAAAATTAAATTTATTTAAGGCAATAAATAATTTTTAAAAACATGTTATAAAAAAAAGAGAGAGAGAGAAAGAAGAAATTGCAATGAGAGGAAGCTAATCAGAAACAGGTAGGATCTCTATGCCAGAAACACAATAGGATTAGACAGATAATCAACTGAACCAGGACCATCCAACATCTGATTAAGAATTTCAAAATGAAACTATCTCAAAGATAAATTCATCAGAATATGATCAAGAAGAAATCTCAATTGTACCAATGGAAAAATTGGATGTTAATGTAGAAAATTTGTCTAGTAATAAAGTAATATCTCGAAACGAAGATTTTGACTTTGAATTAAACAATCCAAGCTACCTGACCTGATACAACTTCTATAAGAATTATTTAGTTTAAAATGGCTCTCTCCACTTGATAACCAAACATTTTCAAAGTGATAATTTGCACAGAAAGTTTTCAGAATGGTTCTATAATAGAATATTACCAAATGGATTAATATTAAAATATAATTTCTTTATATTTTATGTAAAAAAATTTTTATCATTGTTTTGTTTTTAAAATTTATGAAATAATAAAAATAATAAGACAAATGTACTTTAATATATAATTTCAAAGCTTCTTTCTAAACTTTGAAAGTCAAATACTGGAAACTCTTAAAGAGTATTTGACACATAATTTGCAGCACTTTATAAGAGTGTAATAGAACCCCATAAATGGGAGCCAAATTTCAATTTGAACAAAGGCCTCTAATATCTGAAAATATTATAACAGCAAAAATAAATTTTAAGTTTTGAAATCTCCCAACTGAAGTACTTTTAATTAACATATTTACCACATACAAAGATCAAATATCACTTAATCAAACCAACATTGAAATTGTAGACTAATCAAGGTCTATTGAAATTTGAAAATACAGGCAATGAGGCCTATAAACAAAATGTTTGTGTGCACTTTAAAATACTTTCAAAACTAACAAATATTTCCAATTTTAGGTAAGATTTAATCAAAAGATACTTGAATTTATTCTGTAAATAAAGGGTTGTACATTTGAAGATAACAAAAAGGGAATTTAATGAATAAAAATGTTTACCTTCCATTGTTTGAGTAGTAATGATACATAAAGTGAAATTTTAATGTCATAAATTAAGTTAAATTATTAAATAATAAACAGTGATAGTGAATAATGGAACAGAACAAGGAGATAGGAAAAGTTTTGACCATAATATTAATACCAAACATATTTTAAGATGTGGATGCAATGAAATGAGAAAAAATAATTAAGATGCAAAAACTATTAATGACATTTAATTCAAAGGTGAAAAAATAATTATTTTTTTAGAAAACAGAAGTTGTTTGAATAGTTTCAATGATTTTCATTTTTTACTAGGCAAATATTCCATAACAGTCAATATATTTATGTAGATAAAACTTAAATTTATTGGCTAGAGATACATAAATTTGATATTTTAACAAAGCATTTGTAGAATAATTGCATTGTATTTGAAACAGTGTTGAAATTAAACTATTACAAGTTAAAAGGTAAGTTTTAGAACTTACCCTTTTGTAAATTTTAAAAGTATGTCTCTATTTAAGAAAATGGAATTACTAAAAAATTAGAAGCAGCAACTAAACTAAACTCAGTGGCTCCACATACCCATGGGACCAAAGCATAACAGCTCATATGGGGGGCTAATGCTTACAATGCCAACATCTGTTTTTGTTACCAAGTGCCCTGGGGTATGAAGTTGGGAATTAAACACTGGGGATGACAAACCTAAGTATGGTTGGTACTTAGTTTTATTGACCCACTGAAGAGATGTAAGACCAAGCTGCAACTAACACCATATTTTATATGTATATCATATTAATGTTATAAGCTATCAGTGTCAGTAAGAAACCTATTTTGAAAATAAGTTGGGTCATTCTGGATTTGTTTGTTTACTGCATAAGCACTCTTTTTTTTCACAGGAGGGCCAATTAAACAAGGAATTACAATTTAAAGTGGATTTTGAATCACTGCAATAATCTAAGTTCAAGATAAGAGTAGAACTCCTGAACTATTGTAAAGATATCAATGGTTAGAGTATTAATCACACAGTTCTTAGCTATGCTAAGACATTCTATATTACATGGAATAACTAGAAATATGTCCATGTATATTTAATAAAGTGAAAAATTAGAAATTAAACATAAAACCAAAAAAATAATCGATTTCTATGCAACTTAATTGAATTTCACTGAAAATCATTTCTAAAGAAGTATTATTTTCAAAAATAAAATGTATAAATTAAGAAACGCATAAACAAAAATTGTTTAATACATTACAAAAAGACAAATTACTTTATTTCTATTTTAAAATATAAAAACTTATTATACAGCAAAATGTAAAAAATAACTCAAATTATTACCTTGTGGATGACATGAAGTTGCAACAGCAAAAATGAATTGAAGCATAGCATCTACCATTGAAAATTTTGATAACAATTCACCATTCTAACAGGGGAAAAAAATTGGAATTTACTAATAAAAAAACAAAAATTAGAAATGGTAGAATGATTTTAAAATTATTTTAACTATGAAAAATAAACTTCACTAAACAATAATAAAGAAAATTGCCTGATAAAATGTCCATCCATCAGATGTATTTTAAGACAAAAACAATTCCTTAATCCACTATTAAGGTCTCTTTTTTTAATTTTTAATATAATTGGTTAAACTTTAAATTGGAAAACATTTTGATAGTTATAAGTATTTATACATAGCTTCAGACATTTTTTATCATCAACAAGTGCTTTAAATTATAACTAAAGCATATATACTCCTTTATAAATAAATAAAAATGATCAAATACCTTAAGGTCTACATATAAGTTTGATACTGTTTTGGGCAAAGTAGCAAACCAATTCCAAACCCAAAGTAACAGAACTACAGGTCC
The DNA here is from genome assembly GCA_026290005.1 of Latrodectus geometricus. Classification (NCBI taxonomy): domain Eukaryota; kingdom Metazoa; phylum Arthropoda; class Arachnida; order Araneae; family Theridiidae; genus Latrodectus; species Latrodectus geometricus. The sequence goes on from JAPDSC010140931.1 coordinate 290,122, forward strand.
AGAGTTAGACTTGCTAATCTAAGAAAATTACACATAATTAATAAAATTTTAAGAAGAAGAATTTGACAGAAAATATTTCAAAATGAAATACAGAACATCTCACTGAGATACTAGATTTTTCTTTTTTCATAATTACAATAATTTCAATTTATAATCAATTTTAAAAAGGAATTGTTCTAAGCAAGAGATAATTAAAAAAAATATATAAATTAAATTTTTCAATCAAAGAATAAAAAGTGAACTATTTATAATTAAATAAATCAAGCATAATTAACTTTTGTTCTGTTTAATAGACTTAAGCATATTAAAAATATCACTAAAATTAATGTAACTAAGCAATTAATACTTAAAGTAGTTGTAACATTACATTTAATAAACTTAAATTTCACTTAATAAATTTAAATACTAATAAAATTAATTAATAGTATGACTTAAATACTACAGTTAGTCTTACTAGTTATTAAATATTACTTAGTATTAATAACTAGTAAAACTAATTAATAATAATAATAATATTACTTAAAAATTAGTAAAGTAACTAGTAACTTAATAAAAACAACCAAATATAATAAAAATATCTAACTATTAAAAATAGAAGATATCTATATGCTTTAAGTATTACTACTTAGTAATATTAAGTATTCAACTAACACTTCAAATAATTTATCTGGATCACATATGTATGCTGATTGAATAAATTATAGGTAAATTTTATTCCTATCATTTACAATACTTCAATTTGAATAGCATAGATCAGTCAAAATTTAGACATTGATATATACTATATTGAGATAATCATGAACCTAAACTAGTTTAGTCAATGACAAAACAATTATACTTTTGCTTCTGAATTTTTTTCAGATTTTATAACAATATTAAATGTTAAGTTTAGTGATTAATAGGAATTTTCATGTATTTGAATATCATTTATCAAATCCTTAAAATATAAAATATCTAAATTTTAACTTTTATACAGATTTGTAATATTTAATTATTTTTTAGATAAGCTTCTAATTTTTAATTGATATCTACACTTTTTACAGATATAAAATGTACAGCTCAACAAAAAGAAAAAAATTAATAAATATATAATAAACTATCTCATAGTTCAATATCATTATGAAAAATTTTTATGATTTTAAAAGAGTAGAAGTTAAAAATATTCTAAAATTGTTTTTAAGATTGAGTCATACTAATTTATATCTTTTTAATATTAATTCTCAAAAAAGAGTTTATGCAAAATCTTATGAATTCAGAATTAAAACCCTTTTAAATTTCATTACCTAACACATTAAAAATACAAACATGATTAAAAAAAATGAAAATACAGTTGTTGGGCTAAGCAAACTTCATTTTAACAAAGACATTTTCTAAAATTCTCATAAGTGAAAAGATAGAAACTTAAGTGAACGATTTCTAACAACATGAGATTATGATGCACCTATTGTGGAGTGAAAGCGTATTGGTAATAATGATAAAATAAGGGCTGAAATGAAAATATCAGAATATAGCATAATTTTAATTTTCAAAAAGGCAAATTCAACAGCTAAATATTAAATATTGAAAAAGCTGTTAATTAATAACTCTGTTTATAGTAGTCGTGATAAGTAACAGATCAATTTTAAGTAGTTGATTGAAAAGTTATTCTTAGTTTTAAAAATTTCCAACAATATTTAGTTATAATGTGTACACCAAAAACTTCAATTAAAAAAAATAACCTTAATCAAAAACATTGGCAGTTAATAAAAATAAAAGTGGAATTCTTCAAAATAAAAGTATTGAAAATTTACGATCAAATGAAAAATATAAAACATGCTGACCACGTCTTAATCTGACATTAAAATTATACAATTAAAAATCAGTTTTCAAGCCTTTTTGTTCTTGAAGAAATTTTTTTTCTAACGTTAAATATTCACAATAAACTGGGAAATATCTCTAAAATACATTAAGCTACAAAGATTATGATAAAAATTTGACCTATTTGTTTATCAATTATTTAGAATGTTACAAGAATATCAACTAATATTAGTAAACTTTACAAATTAGAGAATTAAAACTATTGCAATGAGATAATTGTATATTTTAAGTTTTCAATATGGAAGTTCCATAATTTTTGTTTTTTAACCAAGCAGTTTAAAAGATTGATGAATTAATATTCAGAATATTTTTAAAGTATTAAAATGAACAGAACAAATTAAGGTAAGACAATTTTAATACACTTGAGGTTATTTACTAAGAAACAAAATACTAAAAAATTTGGTTAATTGAAAAAAATAAATTTTAATTTTTACAGGAATAGGCAGAATATTTCAGATAATCAGTCCCACCATAAAAATGCTTGATATACGTCTCGCCTTTGGCCTCTATTTTCTTAAACTAGACTGAAAAATAGTTCTAACAATTTTTTTAGATGCAATTACAGATAGTTATTTTCAAGCTTCATTTCAATTAATTTGCTTAAATTGATAGGTATTAAATACTTTAGATTTTCACAGAAATAAATCTAATAACTGTTTTTGATGTAAACTGGAATATATTTCCATAATTGGTAAAAAAACTATTTAAAAAAAATATAAATAAAATAACAAAAAAATTTCTCACAATTGATACTTTTTTTTTGGCAACTTTCAAAATATTTTTTTATTTTGTTCCAAAATTAGCAACAAAGCCCCAAAATATAAAGTTTCGTGATTATAGCTGTTTTGCAAAACGCCGAATTGGAATAGGAAAAAGTGACTCAATTCGAAATCGATACTACCAAAGTACTAATTTTAAAGTATGAACATTCTATAAAAATTTTAATTTTATAAAGAAATTGCATTAATTTTAAGAAATCTCACACAGTCAAAATTTTTCATAAAACTTTTTTTTTTTTTTTATTAGCTAAAACATTGCTTATTCGAGATGCTCAGGCACCTATCATTAATATATTCCTCATATACACATTATGTCAATGCTTAAAATTACATAATACAGTAACCGTGTTATAAGCCGCATCAACGAAAAAAAATCATTCCTTCAAAAAGAAGTTACATAGAAAAGAATATAGGGAGCTCCCGAGTTTTTATTGTTATTCGGTTAATTTAAGATATTTTTTTGAGGCATGGTCTTGAGCATGCCACTAAAAATGAATTAAATTTGTAATTTCGGATAAATTTAAAAATTCATATCCTCTTATCAAATGAAAAATAGAATTCTAGTGCGCTTACTTCGTCAGAATTTTTGTGACTGGAAGGATGTCTCATGTTAGAGTTTGACTGTTCCATACCTGAAAATGAACAAATTCATAAGATAAATAAAATCTTGGTGTGAAATTTATGAAAGCATTCTACCAACAAAAGGATCAACAGGTTACTGAATTAAAACATTCGAATTATCTTACATTGTTAATTTTGAAACATTTCCACGGCAATTTTCGCTTAAATAGCGAAATATTACTATTAAAAAAAATCATAAAAACTGTTTTAAAATCACGGAAAAAAAAAGCCCACATATAAAATCATCTTTATATAATCAATTTTTAGCTCAGCCAACTTGAATAAATTTTTGTCCGATGTATTTCTGAAAACACAAAAACAAAAATTTCCTTTATTTATAATTTATTTATTTTGATTTACACAAACTTAAGTATTTATAGGGTAAATACAAAATCTCCATCAGTTTTTGATGCTTTATTTTCTTTTTCATATAAAAGTTAAATCATTATTTAAATTAGAAACGTAACATTTTTTATAATTTTTACTTTAGTGTATAATTTCCCCCCTCTTTTTTATTCTACATCTAGAATTATAGAGATAAAGAAAACTCATTTTAAAACAGTTCGAAAGAACATTTATCGTGAAAAATTTTATTTCATAATTATTTATACATGCACATTTTTATGCAACAAGCAATCATTACAACAAACGTCTGAATCGCATAACTAATTAAATAATGAAAAATTTTATGTTAATTTTTTTCTTATCTTTTCAATACCGAAATATTTAACAAGAGAATCGCTTCAAATTAAAAGCAAAAATATATGAAATCAAATCAGCATGCATGAAAGAAATCAATGCAAAAAGAAATCCCACCTCTTCTCTCTTTTTATAACTCTACGCAAATAATTAATGGTTGGGTTTTGTGGCGCATGGTACAAATAATGATAAACTGCGCCAAATAAATGACTGAAGAAAAACTCAATTTAAAATCTTTGTAGCAATTAATTACAGATCAGTCTTTAAGAGCAATTGATTTCCCAACTCAAATTACTACACACGTTACAGTATCATGCGATTTTTCCCTTAACTGTACATGAGACACCACGATAACTTTGTCTGGAAGATTCGTGATGATTTTCCCTTTCATTAACCTTTTCCTTGAAATAGCAACCAAGAGCATGTGTTGGGCACGTTTTTAGAAAGAAAGACGAAATCGTTAATTTCAGTTTCGATACAATTCCGAAAATAACGCAATAATATTTAAACGCGCTACAGGAACCATGACTTTTAAGAAAAATTCAGAAATCACAGTTCGATTTGGTTTAAGACTCAACGGTCATTTTTTTCCATACGAGGGCTAATTAAACAGGGACCAACGGTTTAAAGTGGATTCCGAAGCACTAAAAATATTCAAACCTAAGGTGGATTTCGAACCGACAAACTGTTGAATCGAAGGAAAAAGCGCTCAGAAATATCAGAAGAAATATGATAAGTGATTTTTACGGTAAATACAGTAAAAATAATTAATATAAAATAATTAATTACAATATGTAATACTTAATTACAGTTAAAACAATAAAAAATAATAGTAAATACGGTAGATCATAATTAGGGAATTTCGCTAAAGTTTTTGCACAAGAGCGTAAATTTGACAAGGATGTACCTCCTGTGAATCTTGAAATAATTTCACTAACAATGAAATTTATGCTTACAAATTAAATTGTGCACATCTATATGTACGGATAAAAATATATTTCCATAAAAAATGACTAATTGACATTATGGGAGGGTTAATTAAACCGAAACTACGATTTAATGCGGACTCCGAACCATTGTGAACATTCACACACGAGGTGGTAATCGAAACCCACGAAACGTTGAGCCGAAATAATTAGAGAAGAAAATAGTAAATACAGTTTAACATTTAAAAAATAAAAATGTATACATAAAATTTATAAATAGAAAGTGAAAACTTCATTAACTTTTTGCATTACACCTAAGTTTAGGAAAATATAATTCTGAAATGCAATCAGACGAACTAAAAAAATGCATACACCATTAGCTTTTATTTCCTCACCGCGTAGTGAACAGCCCAATAATCATTGAAGGCCCTTTAACATCCATCGTGTATATAACCTTGCAGAATTTTTTTAGATAATGAGCAGTATTCACGTGTCGCAAGGGAAAACTCAGAAGATTCCCAAGCACCCACCTCGACTAAGATATATATGGAGAAGACAGAAGCGCAACATCCATCTTTAATTTTTCAAGAGGCTGGGATCGAATGCGAGACTTTACGCCCCGAAGAATAATATCCTACCACTAGAGCCCTATCATTAGCTTTATTTAAAAAAAAGTTAACAGTTTACCTCGTGTCCTAGGGATTTCCATCTAATAGTATTATAATGTTTACTAGAAACTTCAGCATAAATGCACCACTAATAAAATTTGATTTTGAAGATCACATTGAAAGCATTAAACTACATTTCTACCGCAGCCAAATAAGTGCCGTTTATCTTTCGAACGACCCTGCATAGACATTCGTCCGGAAAATACAAATATTTTTTTAAATAAAATATAAAAAATAATTAAATGAAATAAGATTTTTTACAATACCTATGAAACACATGATATTGAGAATAAAAGTTTCAACTTTATCATGTAAATTTAACAGTTTTTAGTGCCCTCAAATACAAATTAACTTCATAAGAAATGTGTGGTAATGATGTCGAATTTCGGAGTTCAATTAAAAAAAACTTGCATCACTGGAAACCATTTTTATAGTGACACCTACATTAAAAAGATTTAGTTGTACCAGTTTCAGATACCGAAAATATTAACAGTAAACAAATATTTTCTGTTATATATTACAAAAAATAGGGGGGAGGGAATAATTTGAAATTGATTTCGAAAAAAAAAGAGGGTAAAATTTGGAGAAAAAAAAAAACACCTAACACTATTGTAGTCAAAAGTAATATTTATCGAAGCAATTTTTTTTTTTTTTTTTTTTGTCATTTCTGAAAAAATTGAAGCACATTCTGAACTGTAATCCCATCTAATCCAAATATTCAGAAGTTAGAATTAAATCGCTCCACAATTAATTTTTCATCTTGGATTTTATGTGGGAATAAAACGCAGGCACTTTTTCGTCATAAAGATTAGACACAGAGCTCATCTCTTTCCGCTTTATGACTCGTGTGAAAGGCGCATTCCAGAAGTTAATAAGCAATAAAACCATATTCTATATTTAATCTTGTTGTTCATTATTTATTTATTCTCGTGTAGACTTCGAAATTTAAAACATAAATATTCTAGTCAATAATAAAATCTTTTTGCATTGCTCAGCATTATTTTTTGAAAAATAAATTGAACCGAAAAACAGCTGACATTGAAGAGATCATTCTTCAGATAATATTAGAAATAATAATGCAAGTTTCCCAAACATTTTTTAAGAATAGTTTTGTTTCAGAGAAAAGTTCATCTTCAGATTTATAAACAAAAAACACATAAACAATGACGAAGAGAAAAATTATTCATATAAAGGAAATACTGCAAAAATTTTGAATTGTGCTACTTTTTCCCCTATTAACATCGCGCGACTTATTATTTATCACTGTATTCTTCGCTAAATATGGTCAAAGCATTCATCATTCGATAACCAGCTTGGCAAGTTATTAGAAATGACCACATCTCATTCTGACACATTTCTACCACTATATTGTTATTAATTAGAAACAGAAATATTTGTTCAAAAATAAGAAAAGATTTTTTTAAGTAATCATTTATATAGAATTTTTTCTTCTCATAATAAACGTTGAAAAACTATTTTCTGCAAAACGGAATTTATTACACTGTAAACAGCTTTACTTTCAAGGTCTTTTAATTATTCTATTTTAAAAGCATATTATTTACTCACGAGTTCCCAGGTACCTACTCGTGACAAACTATTTAAAGGATTTTATATCGACACACGACTAAAAAACAACAGGCTTGAACATTACGAAAGGATTAAATAATGGAAATTGCGATGCTCAGTTTTCTTATCTCTCGTTTCAGCTTTAAACAGTCGTACAACCGTTCCGCTCTATATATAATTCAGCGAATAAATCTCCTCGATCCTGTGTTTTCGAGAGATGCTTAAACTCGTTTAAGATCAAATTCCAAGATCATAATAAAAAAAAAAATTGTGTGCAACGCAAAACTTTGAAAACTTAATATTTTCAAAAAATATGTAAGTAAATGCAAACACAATTGGTTAATCGACTTATGGCTCAGTAGTCACTTTTTTTATTGTGAATCTCACTTTATGAAGTCACTCACCATTTAAAAAAGGATTCGAAGCCACCAGTCCCATTGTTAGAGATGGTAATCAACTTGTGAACTGTGTTGTTGAATCGAAGGTTTGGCCTATAATCCTTCCGCAGCTAACTAGGCCCCCATTAATGAACTTAAAAAGCTTCATTTTTATTTGTTAACATTCAACACAAGCTTCACACTTTATTTCAATTCTCTCTCAAAATAGTTAATACATGAAACTCAAGTCTCTTATCTAAAGTTTTCGAAAGCATCTAGATTCCAGAGATTTCTCGAAACTCAAAAGAGCTTAGGATTCATCCTATTTCTGAACCAAACAAGCGACTTTAAAATCTCCATAATTTCAAGCACTCTTTGTGCAAAATTCAATCACTTACAAAGACAATTTCAAAGCCCTAAACATACAAAAATTATAAATTTACACGAAAATTGCTCTTTTGTCCAAATATCTTAAAAATTCTCCTTAAATGTTACACGAAACACTTTGTATTTACATCTTTTTCAAGAAGACAAATACATCAAAACCAATGGAAGGTTAACAAAAAGCATTGTTTAAGAGTTCAGGCTACCGGAAATAGATCACAGAATAAACCCCATCATGCGAGTCCATTTTTCTATACCCTAAGAGAGCATCTTTCCAATTGTCCGAATAATCAGCGCGCTGTGCGTGTCAAGGAACTGTACCTATACCAGTAAATTGTTTTCACGAAACGGCCTGGTGATCAATGCAAACAAAATTATCACAAAGCAGAAAAAACCTATAACTCAAAGTCAAGGAGAGAAATTATTAACATATATTCAATTGTGTACTTAGAAGTTTATTTTAAATCTAAGTAAACTCAATTATCAGTTTAACAATGTTTATAAAGTGGAAATTTTTATTTACAATTAAATCATCGTTAAACCGTAATCATGTTAAGACAGGCATTTTTTTTTTTTTCATTCAGGTGTCTATCGCAGAAAAAGCGTCTACAAAAAATATTTTGAAACATTCTCTCTAGCACAGGTAATTTTAACTATTCGATATTCTAGTCTCAACAGATTTCACCAAGGCGGAGAGGTAGAATCACTTTTCGGAACATAGAATTCCAGTTTTGGGTTAAATCAGTGGCAACAAAACAGTAAATCTGATTTTTTTCCCCCGCTTAAAAATTGTTTTTGAACAAGAGGATCAATTAAATTAAAATTAGATTTATGTGCATTCAGAATTACAACAACATCGACACCAGAGGCAGGAGTAAAAATCACATTTTGAAACGAAGGACAGAGCATAACTATTCAGCTAACCGATTATCATTCGAACAATGGAAAGTCAGAATGAATGCTTGGGAGTTGACCATACTTGTCTCAAAACATTCAGTAACAGAATAAAAGTGAGTTTGTTTTCCAATCTGAGATCACCTTTAATACTGGATAATTTACTGAACTGTATCCCTTAATTTATCAGCATATCACTTTCTAATAACAGTTGCAGCTACCTTTTGTAAGCAAAGTACATTAGTCTTGCTGAAGAAAGTTTAAATAACTTATTTTCCTGTTATTTATTTCGTTCCATAGACGATACAAAGTTTTTTTGACTTCCTGCGCTCAGTCACAGAAATCATACAAGAGGGGGAACCTTATAAAAGAGACTTGCAGGATGTTTAGAAAGTTTATTCTCGAATCGAAAGACATTCTGACGTTCATCGAATGATTTCTTACTACATACAGCACTCCATTATACTTTATATTCATGCTTTCCATAACAAGCCAAATTTCTCTTTTCAACTAACAAAACTAATATATATATATATATATTAAAGAAAATCTTTCATATTTTACCGATTTCTCTTCTTACACCGTTTCGCTCAACAATATTAAATTAAAAATAAAATTTTGATTTTACTCGCAGTACATTGCATAATATTTGTATTCTTACGAGGAGGGACAAAATAAGTGCTAAAAATTTCATAAGAATAATTCTGACTTCGATATTCCTTGGAAATAAGATCTTGTCAATATTCTTCTGCAGTATGACTGACCCTAGAATAGTTGGAACATTGCTCCCGAAGCCAATGCAATGGGTCATTCTAGTCGTCTCAGATTAGTATTTACCATCAAATCTATATTAAACCTGGTTAACAGTTAAAACAAATTACATTCCAGAGTAATGCCTGAACAAATGTAGATATACATAAAATCAGGAATAACTACTGAAGCATCTTAAACAATTGACCATATGTAGAATATTTTTTATACATACGAGAGCAAATTAGACCAGGAGCAATTGTTTAAAAAATTTTATGAGCCACAATAAACATAAGAAACTAGAGGTGACTTTCGAACACATGAACTTCAGAACCAAATGATACAGCACTAACCATCCGATGTCACTTCGGCTAATATCGATATATTGTTAGTCGAAGATTAAACATTTCAATGGAATCCAATAATGGGTAGACATTTAAATTTTGAAAGCGGTAATATTGTTTGAAGATTCTGCTCTAAACACTTCCTACACGATTCCCTTCAACTGGAAGCGTTTTGGTAATACCATTTCTCTGGGTGTTTTCAATAGATTTCTGGTTTTAAATGGATTGCGAACCTTTACAAAATCCAAGCCAGAGGAAATAAGTCGAACCCAAAAACTGTTGAATTGAAAGGCAGAGCGCTTGTTCGGCTTCTTTAGACGAGATTCGATGTTAGAGTGGAATGATTTCCTATATTAGTATGTAAACACAGTAACTGTAGCGCCACAAGAATTTTCTGTAGACGTTCATGCTCACGCTTAAAGATTATATTTCTGTAAGCCAGCACTAGTCTTCTTCAAAGATATCAGGTATAGGAATTTTCATCACCAGAAAGCTTTAAAATTTGCATCATTTGAGTGACCTAATAGCGAATTCCCATAGTCAGAAGAGACAAAACGCCTCTACTTAGCATTACTTATTCTATGTTCTTTTTATCCGAAATTTTAATGATGTCGACATACATACCATTTCATGTTACGTTCACAGCTTGTGAATGTTGCATTTCAACGTTGAGAAACACTATTACAGATGGAAAATGCATTAAATCCTTGATTATTTTTGGAGATCTACAAATATTCAATTTTTTAAAGTGAAATAGTTTTTAATCTAAGAAACTAAGGATTAAAAATGTAATGACAGTCTTAAAGCTGTTTCTCCTTCCCAAGGAAGCGGAACAACCTTCAATAATTCACGAAGTGAACAAACTTCTTAACGCAGTGTGCTGTAAAATCTCAATATTCCATCAACATGCCTTCCATTGTCAGCTTCATTAAACCAGGCCAGCAGAGCAGCTCTTCTTCCTCATAAATACGAATGACAAAGAGTGGCGCCCATCTACTAAGCCACCCTCCGAACTTTCTTTATTCAAAGTACACGAAGGATTGAAAAATGTTTGAGATTGCTTGATACTATAAAACATTTTTGAATATGTTTGTCTTAAAACGTATGGACTTTTAGAGATTTTTTTTAAATACATTCCATGCTTTGTTAAAATAACTGAGAATAATAAACTATTTTTGAAATCAATTTTAGAGATTCAAGAAACTCAGAACTTTTTTTCAAAATGTAGGAATGTTGAAGACCAGCTGTTTCATTTGAAACTTAATCCAAAGATGCTAAGTACTCAAGATCACAAGGGGGAAAAAAACATGTTTAATTCATAAACACTTAACTGCTAAGCTTTATCTCCTGCTGAATACATTAAAATATTTAAATGCAGTATCTGACAAAACCTTTGGAAATTTTTTCAGACTTTGATTGGCACGTATTTCCGAACACTAAATATGGAAAAATGAAAATTTCAGCAGGATGCAATCATTCCTCATAACCGTACTTATAATGAATAAATAATTGTATTTTTTTAAAAAGAAAAATTCCTCGAATTATCTTCATTCGTCTGCAGCCTTGAGCACTATTAGCGGAAATCGTGATCCCCCCCCCCTCCCGCACTGGATTTGCAATCTTAACTGGAAGAAAGCGACCTTTTAAATTTAAAATTCTTGACATTTGATTTAAAGAAAAGAAAAACAAAAATCTATAAGGAAATCATTATAATTTTAAGTGGATTATATTTCGATACGCAAAATTTTAATTTTTATACTAGATACCTAAGCACAACTAACACCCACGAAATGCTAAACATACGACCGAAGCGCTCAATCAGCTAGACATTTGATGGAAAAAAGTTTCATTTTTGTTTGTTCATATAAAAATATTTTCGATGATTAATCTTTTATATGAAAAGAATCTATACAGTTCCATGAACAATTTGAAAACAGCTTCAATTTGAATAGAACCTTCAACAATCAAAAACAAAGTCATGTCAACACAAACAGGATGACTAGAATAGTAAATATTAAACGGATAATATTGTCTAATCTCACCACAGTGAACATATACAAGGATTCTGAATTAACATAGATAGTTGGAAATTAAAAGTTTAAAAAATTAAATATTTAGTAAGTTTGCCCACACAATAGTGTACTAAATCGACAATTGAATGCTGTGCTCTTTTATAAATTGTTGGGTTCGATCCCACCTAAGTAATAGATGCTTGGAGTTGTTCGGAATTCGTTTCAAATAAAGGTCTCTCTCTAATGAGATCTAGAGTATTAAAAGAGAGAAATCTATCTGAAATACTATTTTGTATAAAAAACAGATCCAACTTGCGATAAATAGAACATTGCATTTCATGCAAAACCATTAGTCAGAAAATTAATACTTCGAGCCACGGGTTTCACATCACATCCCTTTTTCATTAAAAAATTATTTAACAATATTATTTAACATTGTTTATTAATATTATTAATATATTTAACAATATTATTAATATTGTTGTGAAGTGATTTCGCAGCAAACAGTACAAAAACATTGGCTTTCAAATGCATGCAACAAATTGCTACATGATCTGGTAAAATCTATCCATAATTCTTATATGACTCAGTAATGGAATAACAAAAATATTTTTGAGCTACAATAAGTAAAAAAAATGAATAAAAGTTTTTAATCTATAAATTAAACTTCAAATAATCAGAACTAATGTAAAATAAAATGTCACACTTACATTCTCCACCGTCTTTTACGTATGAAAAAGTAGCCCAAGTTCTAACTGAGATTCAGTGGCGAATGAGTGACCCAGCCCGCAGTCGCATTACCCACATTTCGAGTGAACTCTCACGACTGCGATGACCGAGTTACGCAACGGTACACGTGACCTCTGAGGGCAAAGATGACCATTGCATACAATTTATTTGTTTGTTTGGAAAGTAAATAGAAGGAAAAGCGTAGAGGTATCGAGAAGGCCCATTGTTCCTCAGGACAAACTTAATCAACGAATGCATCATCCCATAAGATTTTTCGATTATTCATGCAACGAAAATCGCTGCTTTCAGTAGTTATTTTAATATTCAGATATATGAACAAGGGTCTTAAAACAAGTACCCTATATTGCCAAGACAAGTATTTGAACTAAAACTTGGTAACGTTAAATCATTTTTATCTTCCCTAAACTTCTGATTACCTTGTATATATAATACGCTTCTAGTATATATAATCCGAGTGATTTTTCAAAAAATAATGTGCCAGTTTTTAAACACGTGCATGATTTAAGTTTGGTAAGTATTTGACACATTTGAATGTGAGAAATATATTTCTAAAGTATATAGTTATTATAACACGTTTCCAAGATTATTACGAAATTATAAAATTACAAAAGCCTATTTGTAACGACAGAAACGTATTCAAATTCATTTCTAGAATCCTATTATCCATACCTATTTTAATAAAGGGTATTGAGATCTTGAAAATGTTTTCTAACATTCAGAAGTTCCGTGCGATATATGCAGTCAAACATTTTAACAAAGGTCGCAGAAGGTGAGCAAAATCTGGAAGATTGTAAGTTCGAAACCTAGGCAAGACTACTGTGTTCACTAGAGATGCCTGGGGTATGTAAAACAGGTCTCCCTACCAGCGAAATGTCTGGTGTCGGTTGGCCAAAACTACTAGGTCCTTGCTTTCAAATTATTCATTTTTGGTAGCTCAACTATCACTATTTTGCACTCAAAGGCTCTTTGGACTAATCTACCCCACGATCCGCACAAAAGGCCAAGTATTTGAGTTAACACACTGATTATTGTGTTCCTTCAAAATGATATAAATAATTTTATTCTAAAAGCATACAGAACTGCTACTCCGCAAATAATCTAGAGGAACTTATATAAGAATTAAATAAGACTCACAATATCTTTTTATTAAACAGTTATACTAAGCAATTCAAAGATTGAGAAATTAGAAATGACTTACTTCATTACTTATTGGTTACTGTCAAGGGCGTATCCCAAATGAAGGAAATAGGGCAAAGGCAAACTACCCTTGGGCGATAGGGGAAACAATTTTATTTGTATATTAAAAATGATCTTACTTCAAATTTGCTTTTTTAAGCACGGTCAACATCTAATTTTAATTTACATCAAATGTCATTACATTAATGATGAAAATAAGTATCCCGACTGATGGTGTCTTGAAAAAAAAATAAGATTCATTAGAATAAACATTTTTATCACAGAGCAAGTACTATTTTCTTTACAAATTTTGTATTAAATAGCCACTCCTTTTTTTTTAGCTAACGAAAATCGTTAAGTTTTATTGGAGAAACATAAGTGAAAGCATTTTTCCTGCTAGAGACTAATGACAAAATCATAATCATTTACCACGTGCAAAGATAATGTTCCTACTCAGTGACTCATAATGGATCCATAAAGAAACAGGGTTTAAAAATAAACGAATGAATTATGACAAAGAATAGATTTTTCCCTTAACGTAAAGTTGTACCGCGGATTCTATAGTAAATGCAGACAAAATAACAAACTTATAAAGTACACTGTTTTTACAAAGCGTTTTTCTCAGATATTCCTTCCACTTTGATTAGTATGTGTTATGCAGATGCACAAATATATTTAACTGATTTTTCTCATAATTTCATATACCATAATGAAATATCAACTAACCATAGAATAGTAACTAGAAATATAATTTAATTTTAATCTTCCGAAACATTAAAATTTAATGCGGCATGTGACAGAAGGAAAGACGAGAGAAACTGAATTATCTTATCAACGAAGTCTTAATAAAAGTGACGAAATTTAATTTGAAGAAATTTTACAAGGGAGTATGTATTTTAACAAAATTAAAGTAAGATTGTTTTTAAATACTTTAAATGAAACAATCACGTTTTGGTTTATAGTAGAATCAGTGTCAGAACTCAAATTAACTCATATTTAGAATCTCCTACATTAAAAAATGTTTGATACACTTTTTCTCATTTGAAAAGACAGATTTGGTTTGTACCTCAACGGTCATTTTTTGCAAGTTAAGGCTAACTAGACGAGATCAACAGCTTAAAACGGATTCCGAATCACTACAAGTATCCAAACCAGAACAAGATAAATATTAAATTTTAGGGAATAAACGAAAAACTGAATAACATAATGTAATAATAAAATAAGGCCACAGCCTTATCAACTCTCTATCTTATTCCAAAGAAATTATACTCAGTACAACGCATAAAATGTTTGCGTATTCCCTGTTTATTATAAAAGATAGTGGAAGCATCTTAAAAAAATAGACATTTAAAATCTAATTCGTAGGCAACATAGAAAAAATATAACTATTTAAATCAATTTAATTTTGTAACTCCAACTGAACTTGAGTTGAATTTGTGGGAATGTTATCAATTCCAATCTGATTCATCATTCATGTCAATAAGCTAAACTTTTCAACAATATTTAATTCAATAAAAGACTAGAATTATGAAATTAACAGCATACCATGCAGAACAAAATGTGCTTTTTTTTAAAAGTGACTCTAAATTTGGGTAATTTTACATATGTGCCAATCTTCTGAGGAGTCCGATTTCAAGAGCATTCGTATACACCTACGACATTCGTATCAAGAGCATTCGTATACACGAAATTCACCCGTTAAGACTAAAATAAACCAAATATAATTTAAATATTTTACAATTGAAAATCAAATTAGATTAGCTCTGGAATAAGTAAGCTACATTGGAACAATATAAATCAAATCGATACGGTTTGCGTACAAGATTAAAAGCGCTTAATACAAAAACGTAAACAAAAAATCTAGAAGATAGAAGAAAAACTACAATTGCTCCGGCAACATGGACAACCGACTATATAAGTGGAACATTATTAAAAAAAGAATTCAGAGCATTAGAATCGAATTTCGCTAAAGAAATGTTGGATTGAATACACATTTTGAAGATTCCATGGAAAAATTTTAATTCGATTTGAGGATGGCAAGTTAACGGAGAATTTTAGTTTCAGAGCAGTGCAAGTTTATGATCGGTTTGCGAAAGTAACTGATGATTTTATCACGACATGACAGAAGACTTCCGAGAAAATAGTCACGCAAGAAACACAAAATATTCGAGTTGTTAAATGGCAGAAAAACGGATGAGTACATAAAGATCATGTAAAAAGCAATTAGTGAAGATAATGCAAAGTGTAAGAGGCGAAATTTAGCGATTACGTATTTCAAGAACGATTTAGCAATAATATGATTTAATAACCATTGAAAGTCAACAGCAGACATTCTGTATGTGTATGTATATCATTTCACCTTTTCTGCATTACACGGTAATGTATCAAAAGCACTGTCAGGTTCTCTAGTCACGAAAAACATTCAATTCCAAAATGTGACTAACGACCGGAATCAATTGTCACATTTTTTCGATTAAAAATATTCAATGAAATTTATGATCAACTCTTGGGAAAAAATTTTTTTATTTAAAGATAGAAAATTTGCTTAACAGATGATTTATACGAGAAGGGATTAAGAAAAGTTTAAATTTCTATGGTATTACAGGGAAATTCTTAATACAAGCTGCATACTTCTCACGGAAACAATAGAGAATTTTTCATAAAATCATAACTTAAATTCTTAATTTTATTAGTTAATTTAGAAAAAATAATTACGCATCGAAACAGCCAATCCTTTATTTTTCAAGAAAATTTCGAAAAGTGAGCTAAATTGATAAAATATTCAGCGTTTACATAAAAAATTGAAGATTTTATTGAATATAAGCTACATTTAATAATTTTTTAATGTATGCCAGTTTTTTTTAGTATATCGAAGCAGTTTGGACAAATTAGCGGTTTGAAACCTTTTACAGGTGTACTCAAACGATCAAAGAATTTCGTAAAATAACCATATATTCGATACTAGTTTCATTATCAGGTAAAAAGTAGTGTAAATAAGATTACACAAACTTTAAACTGGTTGCTAAGTTCAGTCTAAGAAAAACAAATGAAAAATTTTCTTTAACTGTAGAGTAAAATGTGTTATCATTGAAAAAAACTAAGAAACCAATCTTGAAATTTGTTTTTCTTATTCCTTCGGAAAACCAGTTCAACCACTAAGGGCACAAACCATTTCGAAACGATCCATGGCGAAGATTCTACGCTTTTGACCCACTAACCCGACGCAATCACTGTTCAGAATCTAGAAAGCAACAATGAATCGTTTGAATATCAGAGCCGAATATTTTTTTTTTTTTTTAAATTAAAGAGTTTCACTGAGCGAAGAGGAAACGAAATAAGTGCAATTTCCCGAAATTTAATTAAACTCTCTTAAGCGCTGGAGGGTAGGTGGAGTTCCAGTGCACAAGGACTGCACGTGGTGGAATCACGTGATAGAAAAGGGAGAAGGCAAGAATTACAAAATACTGGAGCAATATATATATAGTCTTTTCCATGACGCAAATTAACAATTTTAACACCCGCGCTTGGTGATTAAAAATAAGAATTTCCTTTTTCCACAAGAATCGTTGATGACGTGTTTGATCACCTTATAAATGTCGTTGGCCTTCATTAAGCAACAGGACTGAAAACTGCAATTAAAACTAATGAAGCTAATAATAAATTGATTCGGTTGGTAACCCATCACAAATCGTGAAGGAAAGTACAGTAGGGACAAATGTTTTCACAATATTAAACAAGGAAATATTTTTATAAGCTTATGATCATAAAACAATTACAATAACTCAAATCTTAAAAGAATTTGTTCACGATTTGTCTTATAAAAAAATGTACAATTTAGCAGCTTTCTTTTTAAATGTTGCTAAAATAAACAATCATTGTATTGTGGATAAAATTCAATAATTGTATATAATAAGACTTACAAACGCCACATTTCTCATTTCTAGGATTATTTTTACAGCAAGTTATTGCAACTGTTTCAAAATTTTTTATCTGACATAAAATCTCGCAATGCCGACCTACGTCGAATTATGATAGGGATTAACATTATCATATGGAAATTATGGAAAATACTTTTAATGAAAATACTAACGTATTAAGATCAGCTTTTTCAGCGAATAATTAATTTATGAAGAAAAAATGTAAACAGCAAAAGGTTAAATAATTTATTTAACACAAAATTAAAAAGATCGTCAAGCAGTTACTTGAAAAGAGTGACCTTAACCATTACAAAAGTTGTGGCATACAATTGAAGAATCTTTATTTAAATCAGTTTACAAAATTCTTAAACTAGAAAAGTATCTTAGAAATACAGAGGTCTTTGTAAAATAAAATAAATAGAACGGAAAAATTTTACACAGCTGTACATCTCGCAGATTAGGCCTTAAAAGACAAAAACGAAATGCGGAAAATCCGAAATATTGTTTCAAAGATTCGATTCAAATGAAATTGTAAACACATGACTATAAAAATCACGCGATATAAAAACTGGAAAGAATACAAATCAGTGTCAACTAATGAAAAGCATGATCAATCAAATCAAGAAAATAACTATCACCGACGAAATCACATTGAATGATCAAAAATTAAAAACAAACATAACAAAGATTCCATATTTAAAAAAAGTTGTTTTTATCGGATGTTTTAAAAGTTTCCAGGATGATTTTGTAAAACTGCGGGAAATTGCTAGGAAAAAGTTTTCATTTCGCAACTATTTTTTATTGCAAGAACAATTTATCGTTGTACTTGCAATAAAATAAATAGTCTTTTTGTACATGCAAAACAATAATTTTAAATAAATTTTGAGAGTGAAAAAGGAATTAACCTATGTAAATATATTTTAAAAATATTAAAAAAATAATATAAATTAAAAATATAAAAAAGATAAATATATATTCTTTTATAAATATATTATACATCTATATATATATATTTATATAAAAAAAGAATATCTTAATAGGCTTGCTATAATTTTGTTTCAATGTCGCCTGAGTTAAACTAAATTTAATCATAAGTTAAATATTTGAAAAACAGTATTATTTACATTTATTCTATGAGGAAAATTATATACACCAATAAAAAAAATTATTTAAATTATAGAGTAAAAACCTATTTTCCCCGCTACGGAACTACGGAGAAAATCTAAGACATGATCTAAATTCTTTAAAAATATGGTTTAAAATCAGATCATTCAAATGATCCAAAATATAAATATTTTGTTAATATATAAAAGGGAAACTTAAATAAAAGGGTAAATAATAAAAATTCCAAAAATGATGAATAAAAGATTCTCAGCATCATCCAAACCTCAAACATTATCCCAAATTTGTTAACATAAAACTATTTCACGTTACCCCTAGTGCCATATCAATTAATAATCTAACTTGAAATTAAAGCCAGAAAAAATATGTTCTATTGCACTAATAGGAAATTAGTATACAAGCAATAAGTGCCAAAATATTTACTCCAGAATTATTAAATCTAACGACACAATTTTTTTTTCCCTAAATTTTTGGATTCTTAAAATTGCATTACCTAAATGCGAACTTAAAATATTCATATACTCTAGAAAAGGTGAATAAAATATAAATTTTTAGTTCCGACACACACATAAGCCATTTAATTTATTAGTCTATTGTTCCTTATTGCAACAGAAGACTAAGGATCTAGTTTCAGAGATTAAGAACCAATACATGGAGGTTGGAATAGATCGTACTCACGGACTGAATTAAAGCACTGAAGATTTAGGTGGTGCCTTGGTTAGACAAGAGGAAGAGCAGAGCGTCAAAAAATTAAAACACATGCATCTCCACAATAGATCCTTATTATACAAGAGTGGAAAGGAAAGTGATGTCAACCACCGTGTCATAATAATGAAAATTATCTTCTAAAAACTATCCATTGGGTAATACCGGCGACAACTTCTCACGTGATATTAAATCGTGCGTGATTCAATATCTGGAAAGAAAACATGCAGACTTCCTTGACACTAACTTAAGACATGCAGCACTAAGATGCAAATTTATAAGTTGAAATTTTTATTAACGAATTCAACATGAACATCGCACTGGAGCTCCACAAAGTTCATTGGCGATAGTGCAGTAAAATAATTAAAATGTATTTTCAACCTTTCTCCATACCGTATATATATATATATATATATATATATATATATATATATATATATAT
>JAPDSC010140931.1:310120-330075 GCA_026290005.1 Latrodectus geometricus
ATATATATATATATATATATATATATATATATATATATATATATATAGATATATATATATATATATATATATATATATATATATATATATATATATATATATATATAAAGGCTTATTCATACTCCAAAAGAGAAAATATACTTCATACTTTAAAAAAACTATCAAGAGAAATACGCAATTAAACTGGCACAAATTTTATCAGAGTGACATTATAGCAGTGGAACCATATCTATAGCATCAAAAGTTTTAATAATCAGATTCTTAGAACATTGCATTTTGTGGGATCTTCAACAGAATCCACTTTTTTTTAAAGTGAAAATAATTATTACAACTATCAATAATACTAAATCGATATAAATTTCATTTATAAATTGCCTTCAACATTTATGAATGCAAAAATTTTTAAATTCTCTATATATTCTGCAATTTTGGAAATATTTTCAAAAATCATGGAGAAAAAATCTTATTTTGAAACTTTAAACCTGCCTGCCTTAGTTTTTAGATTCATTTAATATTAAACAAAAACTCAACCATTTACATAATTGCTATTTTTAATATACATAAAAGTACACTTTTATTGTAGATAAGTACTTTTTATTTCAACAACAAAGCACATTCCCAAATTTTATTGACAGTTAAGTTAAAATAACATGCTTCAATACAAAGCGTAGGAATAATTCAAAACTTTTCACAACAAAATATTTTATTATTAACAATTTTAAAATCAAGCAATATTTAAAATTTATTGTTCTTCACATATTTAGTTAAATTTCCATTTCAATGAAACTAATGTAATCAAGTGCTGATTATAATCATAAAAATTTAATATAAATTGTCAATAGTTATATGCACAACCCATCTTTATAAAAATATACATTCAATTTGAATTCTTAATAAAATTTCCTGCTATTGGTTCATTAACAGCTTCAATAAAATTACTTAAAAACTAGTTTGAAATATGAAACAATACTGTAGTCTAAGAATGCTTATACAAACCCCATCACAAATATAATTCAAATACATAAAAATTCCTTCTAATAATAACTTTTTTTTTTTAAAAAAAAAAGAAAGTTTGGACAACCTAGAAAGGGATGAGGTGGAGGAGGATTTTAAAAAGATTAATTCCATTTGTTTAAGTCAAAATCATTCTTTTATCATTAAAAATGCTAATTCAGTCAAAATAGTTAAGATATTCAATTAATTACCATTTTTTATACTTTCAAGCAATAGAATTTGGAAGTGAAGAATATCCATTGAGGGTTCATAATTTCATTCAGAAAATTAATAAAGGGAAGTATAAAGAAATAAAAATTTAATAAAGTAAGAGCATTTTACACATATTCAGAATAATTTATTGCATTATTCCACAAGATTAAATTCAAAATGGGAAAGATTTCAGAGTAAGAAGATTTAAGATTTTAGTTCCTACTACAATATGAAAAATATTCATATTGTTTAAAATGCTTAGGAATACCACAGCATTGGTCTCATAAGTGAGTATAATTTCAAATTCAAAAGCACACTTAAAAGAAAATTCTTGGTAAATAGTATCTCAGTAGGAATATTCTTGTTCATAATTAAGAGACAGAATTGGCAAAGTATGTTTATTTTTATATGAAAGTAATACAGAAAAAATGAAATAAATTATAATAAACTAATATTTCACTTATAAACTACGCCAACAATAACTGTTTGAAAGAAAAAATTATACATTTTGAACACAAATGCAAGCTATATATATTTGAGATAATGCTAGTAATAATTTTAAAATTTTAGCAAATATATAGTGGAAGTTATTTACTAATTTTATCAATATATTTTAAACTTATATAGATGATAGAACCATGTGATATGTTTTCTCTTATTTATTTACAGGATCTCTTGTCTTAATGTTGACAGGAAAAATAAGGTATTGTCATTAATAACTGACTTTTATACCACACTTGTTTTATATAACATTAAAACGTTTTTATTCCAGTGTAATAAGATTCAGCTTAGTTTTTGGATTGCACCATATTAATACATTTAATAAGCTTTAGATATTTGTTAAAATATGAACTGGATAAAATTTAATAAATGGTAAACATTCATAATGTAAAGAAGCATTTTTTGTACTATATTTACTTGTGGACTATTTTTGCAAAAATAAAAAAACTTAAATAATTTGCAAATTACTGCAAAATTTAATCACTTTTTTACAAAATGTGAGAAAACAAAGCATTTAACATTTTATTGAAACATAGATAAAAACTTAAAAAAAAAATGTAAAGAGGAAAAAATAGAAAATGTATAAAATGTGAGTTCTCATATAGAATATATAGCACAAAATTTGAGGAAATTAAACTACAATATTTGGTGACATTTTTTATTGTAAATGATTGACAGAATTATATGCAAATAAGCTTACATTTTCTTTAGAAAAGTAAAGTGTAAGTGAATATTGCAGCCATAAACGTGCATGCTTCATCTGTAATAAAGGTAATGACCTAACTAAATACATTCTTTACATAAATTTAAAAACATTAAAAAAATTCATATTGTAGTCTACCAAATAAAATCTAACCTTAAAAATAAAGAGAAAAGAATAAAAATCAATTTTGATCACTTATTTGTTACACTTTTAATTAAAATACAGAAATTTTATTTATGCATAGTTTATTGCTGTATCATTGCTAGTATGCTACACTAGAACTATTTCAAAAATGTACAGATTAAAATAGATCTAGGCAAGAATCAAATAAAGTTGATGAAGTCTATATTTCTAATGATTAAGTTGCTAGCTCAAAAACATTAATATTGAAAACATTTAGCAAATTCAATATTGCATTAAGCTCTTTTTTCAATATACTGTATTTGTTTCAAATTAATTCATTTTACACTTTAATCATAAAATTTTTTAGTTAACGTAGTTTTGCTTAGGAACTCTACTTCATCAATGATGCACTTTAAAACAGGTAATAAATCTTTGCAAACATCAACAGCCAAAATGTGGGTGAACAGTAAGTTTTTATTAACGAACAACACTAATACCTGTATGGCTATTTGTTTTTTGACATTTTAAAAGTAAAATTACAAATATTGCATACTTTGTTTTATGTACCTGAAATATAAAATTTCATATGCAAAAAAAGCAGATTTACATGAACAAAATTAAAAAAGATGTTAATCTAAAACTAAATACATCCCATAACAAAAATTTTTTTTTGCCATATTAATTACGATGAGTTACATAATTTGCATTTATTAATGGAGAAGTACTGCATTCTGTAACAAACTAATATAATTTCTTCAAAAGATTACAAACAGATAAAAAAAAACTAAATAATGTATGTGTCTTTAATAAAGTTTAATATGTAAAATGAAATTATAATTATCTGATTTAGTTTAAACATTTTCCCTTCATATGTTTGTGCAAAATTAACTTACTTTGTTAATTATAATATGAGAATATATACATATTTTCAAGATAAACAAATTTTTTCATAATTGGAAAATAAAATTAACAAAACTATATAAAAATTGATAAGCTCCTAAAAAAATTTATACAAATTTCATATCATCCTACAGAAATTTAAAAGAAATATTTAAGCTGTTTCTTTAATGAAAAATTACCCACAAGAGTTAGAGTAAATACAGCCAAATTTTTAAATCCAATTCTTATATTCTTACACTACTACAAAGATCGGTATTACTTGATTTTATAATTTTAAAAAATTTAACTCATGAAAGCCTTTTGTTAGCTCCTTTTCTAATAACAGTTTTTTTAACACTGACTTATTTTTATGGTTTAATTCTTAAAAAGAACTTATAAATTTCTGTGATATAATAAACTAAAAATAAGGAAATGGAATACAACTGTATATTTCTTTCTCTTTAGCAATATTAAGTTTTGCAATAAATATTAGATTTCACTGTTTCATGACTAACAAACTTAAATCTACCCAAGAAATAAAAATGTTATCTAGAAAAAGAAACTTAAAGCTTTAACCTATTATTTGTAACTTCATAACAAAAAATATTTATTAAATAAGCATGCTTCTGTTCATGAAACATGCAATAAAATAAATAATAAGTGCAAGGCAAAAGTCTTTGATATTTTCATGATATATTTTTAAATTAACTTCTGCATTATATTTCAATAGATAAAAATTGGAACGTACATATATTAAAAACTTTAAAAAAGAAATTTTAAATCTTCGTTACCAATATGAAAGAAACCAAAAGGTCTATTATATAAGCATTTTTTTTTTCACACTTAATATTAGACATCCGATGGAATGCCTAATTTTTACATTCTTAAAATGAATCACAAAATATTATTGAATAGTTATTTCATAAAACCCTTACATTTTTCATTCGTTTTTCTCTAGTTTCTAAATACTTTAAGAATGCACAAATCATAAACAACTTAAAATTACATATTTTATCTAGCACAAAAATGAAACAACCAGTAAGAAATGAAATTCTTAATTACTACCTGAAAAGTATTAGCTAATCTTTATAAAAATTCGAACTTTTACTCTTGAACAGGAAATAGTAGCTGTAATAAAAAATGCGCAAATAATAGTTAATAAGATTATTCTTGTCTCAACTTCACCTAGTGGGCAACTGCAACAAACTGCTAATTCGTCTGTTCTGATTTCCTCTTTCTGTCTTTCTACAACAAATTTTGTGTTGCCATTCTTTTAAATGAAATTCAGTTATTTACTTCGAAAGAAATTTTAGAGTGTACTACCTTCAGAGCCTATATATTTCATAATAATGATTTTTAGCTGATTTCATTATGAAATCAGCTAAAATTATCAGAAGCTGATAAATATATATTCAGCTTTCCTGATGATTTTTATCACCACTTTAAAATCTCTAAGCTTATCTACATGAATCATAGAATTTTGAATCATTTTCAATCCAACATTCAAGCGAATATATTTCAAAATTTAAACAGATAGATATATTTTAAAACTTCTGATACACACCAAGAGAAAAATATTGCAACACAATCGATATGTACTATATTTGCTTGAAATAAAGTGCCTTTTTCATTTTGCCAAAATTATTAAACTATCTATTTACTGTTATTTATTTCTCATAAATTTATTTATTGTCATGTTTTCCTACCTCCATCGCTGATTTTACTCTGAAAATATAAATTCTTTTTCTAAAACCACCGCATAATTTATCATTTGAAAAAATTTTACATACTCCCACTGTATACAGTGAAGAAATCATAAGACAAAATTTCACGTCATTACACCGCAGTGATTTCACAGAATCGCGTTTTCTTTCTTTGAAGTCCATGTGAAGCAATTATTTTCATCATTAAAATTCATTGATGGAAATAAATTCCGTAATTCTATTCATAGTTATTTCAAAAGGATTACAAAATCAGAAATTTAAATAATTTCCCTAACTTTAGTAATAACATCCATGAATCAACATTTATATTATTTCAAAATTTTGTATACATTTTTATCAAAAAAAAATATTACTGTTAATACATATGTTTTAATGCAATTTTAATTTTAATTCAAACCATTAGATAATTCTATTGTTTTATTCATGAAAATAAATTAAAATACAAGAAATATTTTTATTTCACAAATTATTATCCTATCAATTGTTTTTTATGTGTTTTCCCAATGACTATAACTATGCAAGACTTTTTAGGGTAAGCTTGGAATTTTTAGAGGTTTTTTCCTTCAAATTACTTAATAAAAAGATTGATTAGTCAAAATGCTTTTCAATATTTATTTTGATCTTGAATATAATATAGCCTACTCTGCTCCTTAATATCTATTTCATTTTTGAACTTTATTTCAACTTCTAGATGGCGCCACTAAGCAGTTTATTTTTTAACAAAAACTGAGTTGGTTAACGCTCAGGCTAACAAAAAAGATACATTAATGTGTGGGCTAATGCAGTGTTTTTTTTTTGGGGGGGGGGGGACGTTCCTATATTAGTGACTGTTCTGAATCTTAATGTGAAGTCTGATACAATGGCTTTGAAAATTTAATTTAAGATGATTTCTCTTACATTTTCCATTTTCACTATCATTCACCTTTGAGTCACAAAATAAGAAGAGTAGGAAAAAAAAGATTTTATTAAAATAAATTAGCTTATTATGCGACTTTTTGTCGATTTTGTTTTTAATAACTTTTTCGATAAAATTTGAAATCATTAATTTTATGTTATATAATTATTTTAGAAAATATATTTACAATAATAGAATTCTAAGTTTTGCTACTTCATAGTTTTCATTTTATTAGTTTTTAAAGTTTATTTTATTTTTGTTACATGAAAATAAATCTGATGTTTTTATTTTTATACTAAAATATATCTATGTTGATTTTATACTAATATTTTAATTAATATTTTATATTTATATAAAAATCTTTCATACGTATAATAATCGTATCGTCCATAATGCAAATTAAATAATATTCAAAATATACAAATATGAAAATTGAAGGGAGGGGGGCTAAATATCCCATCACAGGTACAGGAAAATGTTTAATTTATTGTAACATATATTTAGTATTTTAAATTGCATTGTTTTCTAAATAATAAAGAACAGGAATGACGTAATTTTATACAAATTGTTAATTATATTTTTTTATTTATTTTTTCATTCGTGAGCAGTGATATCGAACGAGTGTTAATTTTAATTCTATTTGATAATCTCTAAAAGAATTAAATGCCAAACGATTTGTCGGGAACAATATTCGACTAAAAAGAATTTCCTCTCTACAAGGCATGGCAAATGGGAAGACCTGGACATGTCTTCTTCATAACAAGACTCAAATGCAGCTCTCACCCTCTTTAGAGTTTAAGAAATGACGTCGTTCAGAGTCATTACTGGTCATAATTATCTTCAGGCTCATCTTTTCAGGATTGGACTTGTTGATTCCCTACTTTGTCCTCTCTGCAATGCGATAGCTATGACTGAGGAACATCTCTTCAGCTGCCCCTCTCTTCTTGGCTTTCTTGGTTCTGAAACTTTTGGGACCCTTAGTGCTGTCTCCGAATGGCATTGGACAGCAAGACCCTTCATGTACGTGGGGACATTATTTATTGGGCATAATTACCAAAAAAAAAAAAGAAAGAAAGAAGTTGTTCATGGTGTCTTCTGTGTGTATGTGTGGTTGGGAGGATCTCTTTCAATAAAATGCAAATAAACAGATGATTATTCCTTTTTGCTTATGTCTCTTTTTGAAGCACAACAATGCTTGCTCAAGTTATCTTCACTTGTAGCGGAATGCATATTAGACGAAGAATTGTAAAACTGTTAAATTCTCTATTATTTATTATTTCTCCACAGTTTTCTTTTTTTTCTTTTTGGTCAATTTATATTAGGTTGGGGAAAAAGAAATCCATTATTTTTACGTGAACTTTATGTAACTTCTTTTATATTCACTTTGTAAAAAGGTTTAAAACAGTTTTCATGTAGATTTTTAGGTCTTGCGCGTTACGATGCGGTTAACTTCTATCATTTTTGATATTTTAAAGACATTTTCGACGATGCTGTATCCACATGCGAGGTGCATCTCTAACATCAAAAATACCCGAACGGAATCGACAAAACAAAAATTGTACGTAACTGGTTGATACAGTCTTATATAGGACGATAAACACCTTTCACAATATTAGCCACCCGGCTATCTTTATCGCCGTTACAAGAGAAAAACGAAAATGTATCGAATTTTCTGTTTGTTGTCTTCCATTTTTAAAACCTTGTACTCGTAACTGAATTAATCAAACAAAAAACCGCAAGAGGATATCTTAGTGTCAAATGCCACCTTTCCAACGAGCATAAATCTGAAATTGTTTGATAGATACCTCACAAGATATCGATCACTACAGACGTCTACTGAAAAAATAATGGATTACTTTTTCCCCAACCTAATATTTTAACATAATGAAAAACGCCTTAGTATAAATTTCATATTCTTTATATATATATTTTGAAATGTAATTACTTTTTGAAAAATAAATTCAGCTTAAAATTGTTTTATATATTTTAGGCTATGATTACATTTTTTAGAAATAATTAGTATTTAATATATTTTGTGAGAGTTACAATGAACTTGTTTAAAAAAAATATGATTAAAGCTATTTTACGAATTTTAAGCTTTCATTACTTTTAAAAAAGTGTGATTAAAATCATTTCTTTGCATGCAAGTATATATTGAATTTCAAATTTCTGAAATATAATTAGTATTTATTTTGAAGTTGTAAAGGAAATAATCTCAAAATATAAAAAAACGTAACAATAGAAACTAAACATACAGTATTCAAGCTTACTTCTTGCTTGTTTCAGTCAACACACTTGTAACAGATATATAATAACTCTACTAATTAGAGAATAAATTGTTACTAACTGATATGAGGTGATGTTAGTGCCAGAGATGGTGTTAATTGATATACAGTATAGAAATTCAGTAAATCTCTATCATCAGAAGTTACAAAATTAACAGAAATAAAATATTATTGATCAAACAGAATTTCCATTTATAGGAAATGACATGGGATAAATATTGCACTAAAAATTCTAAATATATGTTACTCCTAA
The DNA here is from genome assembly GCA_026290005.1 of Latrodectus geometricus. Taxonomy (NCBI): domain Eukaryota; kingdom Metazoa; phylum Arthropoda; class Arachnida; order Araneae; family Theridiidae; genus Latrodectus; species Latrodectus geometricus. The sequence continues at coordinate 318,690 of JAPDSC010140931.1, forward strand.
AAACTCCAAGTAACCTTGATTATAAAAAAAGAAAAAACCCAATTAAAAATATAGGTGAAACAGAATGATATAACAGACTGTAAGGTATATATAGGCAATATAACTGTGAAGAATATAAAAAAAAGAAAACAAGTAAATATGACAAATTTACAATACATAATGTATAAAACTCACGCTAATTGCGTTATGTCCCGCTGCTTTTTTTTATGATACCAAAAGTCCGTTTATACACAGATTATTAAATTTACAATATGTATGAAGGAAGTAAAATTGAACATTTAATATTTGCTATAAATGATAATCTGCACTCTAATATTAAAGTATTACCGATTGCATTGGGCTGAGTCAATTAATATTTTGCAACAGCTAAGTCTGTACTGTAGTTATCACTATTGTGAAAATTATTGAATGAAAGATATGATTGAAATAGTAAAGTAGTATTGAATGAAATAGTAAAGTTACTCCTAAAAACTCCAAATAACCTTGATTATAAAAAAAAAAAAAAAAAAAAAAAAAAACCCCAATTAAAAATATAGGTGAAACAGAATGATATAACAGACTGTAAGGTATATATAGGCAATAAAACTGTGAAGAATATAAAAAAAAGAAAACAAGTAAATATGACAGATTTACAATACATACATGTATAAAACTCATGCTAATTGCGTTATGTCACACTGCATTTCCTTATGATACGAAAAGTCCGTTTACTCACATATTATTAAATTTACAATATGTATGAAGGAAATAAAAAAAATTGAACATTTATTATTTGCTATAAATGATAATCTGTACTCCAATATTTAAAGTATTACCGATTGCATTGGGCTGAGTCATTTAATATTTTGCAACAGCTAAGTCTGCACTGTAGTTATCACTATTGTGAAAATTGTTAAATGAAAGATATGATAAAATAGTGAAGTTACTCCAAAAAAGCGAAAAAACAATATAACAAAATATTTACAGACTTTCTAACATTTTAAGAAATAACATTAGAAATATACTGCACTTAAAGTTGCCAAATAGAATATTTCTGAAGGCTCAAAGCAATCTTGATTATAAACATCCAATTAATTGTAGTTAGAGTTATAAAATGATGTATCGTACAGAAAAGCTGTATGTGATAAAAAGAAAAAAATATATACAATACATTATCGATATATACGCATATAAAACACATGATATTTGACTTATATTACAATGCCTTACTTCCCCACACCAAATATTTGCATTGTCTATACACAATCTATTAGGTTTGCAAAAGATATGAAATGTTGAAATCCTCTATGGCAGGAGTGCTCAAGACGTCGACCGCGAAGACATTTTAGGGAGTCCACGCGACCATCCCGATAATGACCTCGGATATTAACAATTTAATTTATAACTTATGACATAGAATCAATGAATTATTTAAAATAAACATTTACTACTGTCTACACTTTAAAACCCAAAATAAACTGTGCAAAGATTTACGATTTAAAGATTTATGATTTAAGGTTTACGATTTAAAATCTAAAACGGACCTGATGAGCGTGATTAAAGCATTAAAAAAAATATAGAAAGGTATGCATCTCAATTAAGAAAACATGAATTGAGGAACTTCATAAACATGGAGGAAGAGTGTATCCAAATCGAGACTTCGAAGATTTCGCTTAATACTTACTTGTTTTGTTTGAAGAATTTGAAAGAAGATTCGCTGATTTAATTAGGTTGAAAGAAATACTCAATTTTATGATATTTCCATTTAATGAAAACATCAACATTGATGGAGTATCTGAAAGAATAGGACATTTAATAGATAACACATCAGTCACGGTCGAGGAAGAAATTATTAAATTAAGATGCGATATATTTCTTAAATCCAGAGTATATTTAGCGATACTGATTTTTGAAAATTAATTTCTGAGGAAACATTTCCAAATATTTACAAATTGATTTTGTAATTGAAATCATAATTTGGATCCAGTATCTTTGCGAATCTGCTTTATCAACCATGAACAAAAAATAAACATTGGTCGCATTTAACAGATGAACATTTAATTTCGTGTTTATGCATTGCAATAAGCTCGTACCAGCCACAATATCACAAACTTGTCGCAGATATACAGTGCCAAATTTCAACTAAAGGAAGTGAATAGGATGGTCAGTTTTTGATATATGTATACTTTGATTATTTTCATCAGTAAATTTTTATTTTGTAAATATTAATATTAAGTTTTCTTTTAGAAAAATGACATAATTTACCATATTTTCTTGTTACCGAAAATAAATATGCACGTTAATTTAGCTCTGCCATTGGTAGACCAATTTCGATTTTTTAAATGTGGAGTAGACCCCGGATTCCAAAAGTTTGGCCACCCGTGCTCTATGTGTATATCTATCTCTATTGATTTGTGTCCATTATAAACACGATCTTAACATATATAAAATTTTAATTTGTTTTACCCACACAAAAATTATAGTAATAAATATGAATACAAAATATTTGCAACTGTTGTCTCACATGAACGATCAGCCACAGTAGAAAAAACGAAACGCAGAATACGAATTGCAGTCAAAAATTGAGTATTTAAGAAAAGCTGCAAGGAATGAATGTAGAAAGTACTAAAATATATTATTGATTGATTAAAGTTTTCTATAAATTAAAATCCATGTTCTTTTTACCCCCAGAAATTGGTTCGTGTTGAATTAACCTGCAGGGGACATAGTGAAATTTATGTCAGGATACTGATCTTTGAAAAACTGAAAATATGGATTGTTTCATTTTGCAAGTTTGGATGCAATATTTGTGATTAACTTAAACCGCAATTAACGCTGTTTTGAAATCACAGTAAAGTTACTTGTGCTGAAATGTAAATCTTTTTGACGATGTGATACTCTATTCAGGAAATATTTTGGTTTTGATAAGGGAGGCATGCATGAGTCTCTTTCTACCTTTTAAAATTGCAACATCGAATCCTCTCTTCTTTCTATATTACCACAGTGAAATTTTTTTTAAAAATTGTGATAATCTAGAATACACTGAGGCAATTTATTTAATTATTTAATTTATTTGTTAATTAATTTATTATTATTTTTTTATTTTGAAGAAAGTATCGTTCTTGCCAGTTGCCGCTTTTCTGTAAACTTCATTAATCGGAAATGCATTGGAAAGCAAATGAAAGGGATTCTGAGTTTAATATTTAATAATTTCGTAACAAAAGGATTATTTTCACAAGCGTTCCTTAGCCCATACGGTTTGTTTTTAATTAATATATACATAATGCCATTCATTCTGTAGTGCAAAGCAGATTTTTAAATACTGTTAATTAAATAACAAATAAATTTTTTCTCAAATCGCAATTTCTCTCCCCGAAATCTATGAACATATTTTGCAATATATATATATATATATATATATATATATATATATATATATATATATATATATATATATATAAACCAGTAATCTTATATTCCCAGGTAAAGCGCTATTTTCTATAATATCAAAAATACATTTTTTACTCTATGGGAAGCTATTTTTTCTAGCACTGTTTTATGTATTAGATTCAAAGGCAAACTAAAATTTTGAAGTTAATCAGTCAGTTCTAATTTCTTGGTTATTTTAGAAAATAAAAGGCTATTGAAGTATGCTTTTCCATTTTTAAAAAAAAAAAAAAAAAAATTAAGTAGTTAAACACACACACACAATGAACAACCCCATTGTTTTGAACAGTGGTCAAATAAAGAGATCAACATCTGAACCGTCACCGTCAATCGCCACCAAACTTCCACACCATATCACGGAGGTTCATTTGACCTGGCTATCAGATATGAGAGAGGAACCATTTTTCCCACTTTGTTTATAAAAAACTTCCACTTTTTTTATACATAAATCGTGTGCAATGAATGTTCAAATGGTCTGCGAAAGCTTTTAGCGAATGAATTATGAGCCTTTAGACACACCATAAGAGGTATCAAACGTAGTGTATCCCTAATAAAAGCTCCAAATTTTTTACTTCTATGGATTTATTTCCATTATTTTATTATTTATTTAAATTTACTTTTAACTGTTTTTGAAAAAAATAACCACCTTTTTTTAAGATTATGTCTTATTAGAAATATTTCTCTATTTATCAGAAAAATATTAAGTATTTATTTTCATGATAATATTCTCTGTCGAATATAAATCTAATTTTACAGAAACTAAATCCAGCTTATAGTAATAAAGAAAAATAAATCACGTAATATAACACAATAATTAATAGTATCATATAATTTTTTTCGTAAAAAAAAAAAAGACAAATACACTTAACGATACATAATTAATAATATACGAAATTATTAATAATAAATAATAAATAGTACTATTATTATTTAAATAACTAAAAAAAAATCTGTATATATAACTTAATTTTTAATGTGTTAATACTGAAAATTTAACGGAGGATAAATCAATATTGTAATAATAAATTAACAAGCAAATCAACCAAAAAAAAAAATTGCTTTAAATGTATGTCACAATATATAACAAAAAATGTATGGATGCAATGAAAAAATCTCTTAAATATACAGACATACTATATGCTGGTAATAAACACACACACACATATATATATATATGATTGCTTATGATGCTATTTTGATTATGAAGCAAACGAACTTCCTTTTATTTATGCATCTAAAGTATTAGAAAAACTTTTTCTACATAGTTACACAGATAATACTAATGTAAAAAAAAATCACTATTGACAAGTATATCGTGGGAACGACTTTTTTTATTACACCATCTCCATACCGTTCCCACGACTTTTTTCTACAATTTTACATGTTCAACCCCTCTTCAATTAGTCCAGCAGACAATCTTTGCAAGAAGCAATAAAACTAGAGCCGGACCACCCCAGGATGTCCCCAAGCGGGAGATGGGCATCTGTTGAAATGGTGGCTAATCATTGCATTGAATGACACCTCATAATGGTCCGGTATCAATAGCCGGCTTTCTTGGGGAAAGTGTACCCCCTTTAACAGAAACACGACAATTTGGTTACGGTTTCAGTGAACCTCCTCCGAGGTCCCACACTCCAATTCATTTGTGCATCTCGTTTTTCGGACGGTGAGCTTGGGTGGTCTTCGGTCAGAAGCCAATTCTGAGAAAGGATTGTCTCCTCAGTTGTCCGAAGATTCACCACCTTTATTGTAGTCAAATAAGCAACATTTTCCCTATAGTGCCAAGTTAAAGTGGCAGTTACAAGAAGAAAGCAATAATATTGTGGCCACAGAGCTATTGTGCTATATTCTCTTACATCCCAAACTTCTTCCCACAACCACACTACATCACAATGACCAATTGAAATTCTTAAAATTACAGGAGAAGGGAGACGCTGATTTAAGTATTCGTAACCGCAGGGGAACGACACATCTTAAAAGAAATGTTACCTAATCTGAAACTTCTCCAGCCTCTTACGTAAGAATAATACAAGTATAGCAATAATAATAATGATTAAAAAAAATTTCCATTTATGTGAAAAAAATAAAAGCAAGGAAAGTTATTTAAATGCTTGTGCCATATATTTTTCAAAAATGCAAAGATTGATCCACTAAATTTCTATTCAACAAACTCCACTAAATTTCTATTCGATTTCTATAGTTCACAGGAAATATCAATGCCATTTTCATAAGCAGAATATATTAAATTAATAATTTTATAAATGATTACTTTACATATTAAATCTAGAAATCGATTTTAAATTTGAATAATTTTTAATTAAGAATTGTACTGGTTATGTCTTTACGAAAGACCTTTGTTGGATATTCACACTTGAAACTATTTGCCTTATAATTTTTTAAAATATTAACGAATGTTTTTAATGATGGAAACGAAAGAACCAAATAAAGAAAAATGATCTAATGTTTATTTTCACTTTTTAAAAATTAGGGATTTGAAGTATCCTTTATCTAGTTTCTACAAATGTATATTCGAATATTATATCTGCAGTTCACATATTCGAATGATCTACATAAAAATGCAAATGTTGTCTATTTTACGTATTATCCATATATATATAAAATAAGCTCCCAATTTCTGGATTATTCGTGAAGTCTCTAAATTCAAAAAAAAAAAAAAAAAAAAAAAAAAAAAAAAAAAAAAAAATTCCCATTTCTAATAAAGTGCTCCATTTCAAAAATTATGTTTAGTTGATTCTATGAAAATTAAACTATGAACAAATTGGTAAATAATGAAGAATATTATTACTCCTTCAGTAATATGTGTATTTATGTTTGCTATTGAGTGTTTAAGCGTTTAATATTTCTAATAATTAGTATTTAAAATGCATATTAATATTTCTCTTTCCATTTATGAATATATATGCCGTATTAGCTAGCGTATAATATGCACTCTTTTTTTATTTGAATTCGTCATCGTTGGATTCTCAAGACATACATTGGAATGTTTTTACTTCTCATTAATATATATGAAAATCCCACTTTTAGTCACAGCGTAAATATGTACATGCTCTCATTTTAGTTATAGCTCGAATAGATACATATTCAAATACTCTATTTTTGCTCCCTCGTGTTAGTATTAAATGCTTTTCTGGATTATATCAATCTATATTTGAATATCTTTCCCTTTATTGTATATGAATATTTATTCAGAAGTCCAGTCACATGGAATATACATGTATTCCATTGATCTATTTCAAGTTTAATAATTTATTTTCGAATGTCTTTTACACTGTTCGTAGGAATATGAATTAGAAAATTTCATTTACATAAGTACATTTCGCAATGGATTCCTTCTTGTTATCCATGGAAATGAGAGAGTGGATCTCCTGGCTAAAGGGGGCGCTGCTAGTCCTTCTTAAAATGATGCTTCTCTCACCTATCTTGAGTTGCATTCTATTCGAAAAGGAGATGTTCGGGCTATATGGAATCTGGAGCATTCCATAAGCTCATGATTAGTACTCTGGTGGTGGTCCTGGTGATTCCATTGCTTTCCAAGGCTCTAGAGCTGACCAGACTACATATTTTAGTCTTACTGGTGGCCATTTTCATGGCCTTAAATTTGATGATAAATATAAGATTTATTCTACCTGTTGTAAATGTGGTATCAATCAGGATATCCCTTGAGGGGTTGTAGATCTGTTTTAGCAATGTTATACCAGATGGGATCAAAACAATAACACATGTATACATTTTTTTAATATTCTGCCTTTGGCTAACAGTAAATAATTATAAATTCGAATTGGCCACATTTGCTTCAAATTAATAAATATGATATGTTCACTCTTTGCTTCACATATATTGTCCATTTCGCTGACTAATCACTGGCTTGCATAAATACGTAGATGAATATACCATTTTTTAAAATAATCGACATATTCTAAATTATAAACTTCACATAACTACAAGTTCAATTATGTCTTGTGTTTCATGTGAATACGTATTAGAAAAACGTATCGCTGGTTTGTATGGTAAACGTCCGACTATCCAATTTCCAGTTAATTAATTGTAATAAATTATTTATGTTAAAAAAATTAAAAGAGAAGATTATTAACGGGGACAACAAATTTGAGTCAAAGTATTTTACAATTTCGTAAAGCCCATATTTATTAAAGAAAAATATCGATATCAGCTATGAATTTTTTAGCTGGTCACTAGCTAGAAAGTAGTGAAAAATAGTTCTGTGTTTGTGTTCAAGCTTTCTTAGGGCTCGGGAGCCCTTAGGTTTATTTAATACTAAGATTTTTGTGGGATTATAATCTAAGCTTCTCCCAACATGGCCATGTCATCTTAATTGGTCACTACGGATGTTTAATCCTTGTTTTGAAATTTTTGAGCTGGTCACTAGCTAGAAAGTATTAAAGTTTTAACGTTCTTTATGTAATTTTAAGATAAGACTGCGAAAGTTTTTCTCAAAACTACTATAGTAACAGTATTGTGAAAGTATACTTTCACAATACTGTTACTAGTGATTCGACAACATATTCAATTTAATATTAAAAAATGTATCTGCTATGCTATAAATAGAACTGGCTCTGGAATTATTATATGTATAAAGGATTTCAACTTTTTATATCCAAAGAATTCAACAGTAAATTTCATATTGTGATCATTGAAAAAGCAAGACACGCTATTATTTAAGGAATCTTACAAGACATTGACATTTTTTATTAAAAAAGATGCGAAATGTGAACTGTAAAAGCATTTCAATGTATTTACACAGTTTTCTTCTTCTTTTTCATGAGCACAACAGCCGAGTTGGTAGCCGAACAGTTAGCGCTCATGTCTTCGGTTCAACAGTTGGTGGTTTTGGGTATTTATAATGATTCGGAATCTACTTTAAATCATAGATCCCAATCTAATTAGCTCCAACCATCTAGTAGATGGTCTTCCTTTTCCTCGGGATCCCTCAGGTTTATTTAGTACTAAGATTTTTGTGGGATTATTATCTAGGCTTCTCCCAACATGGCCAAGCCATCTTAATCGGTAACTACGGATGATTCGTGTAATATGCGGTTATCTAAAGAGCATATACAGTTCAAAATTAAATCTGGCTCTTCAACGTCCTTTTTCCTGCTATGGGTCAAAGATAGTTCTGAGGATTTTTCTCACGAACTTATCCAGAAATCATTGTGTGTCTTTGTTTAGTCCTATTTTCAATAGCATAAAGTAAAACAGGTCTTGCAAGCTTGATTTACATTGTTTTAACATCTTGTAAAATGATGCGGAGGAAAGGCAGCATGCAAAGTTGTATTTAATTAAGAACGTCTCGTTGTAGTTTCAAGAAAAAATAATTATAAAAATAAAAATAATAAATCTGTCTAGTTTAGAGTTTGTCGAATATTATGATGTGATATACGAAAAAAATTGTTTTTCAGAAAAAAATATTAATAAAAAAACAGTTAATAAAGTAACACAAATGTTGCACAAAAAATATATTTATTACATGCTAAAAAGCCACTCTGTACAATGGGACTTTTTAAACAGGAACCAATTTGTAGGATATGCCACGCAGGGGTAGAATCAGCTCATCATATACTATATGAGTGTGATGCTCTTGCCCTTACAAGATTCACTACTCTAGGTAATCCATATCCTAAAGAGTTACACCTAAACTCCATTGAGGGCCTATCAGACTTTATAAACAAAGTAGGTGACCCAAGACAATGGAACTAGGAAAAAATTGGGCTTGGAGCATGGTACAAAATGCAACAATGCAGAGGTGCCACATATCTGACAAGTTCAAGAAGAAGAAGAAGAAGCCACTCTGTTATTGTGATGTTCTCACGATCCTGTCCTCTCTAAGGTAGTTGAATAACACAAAACGCATTCTTTTTAGACGACTCATTTATAACGCACAATTATTAATTTAGATATTTTTCCTCATTTTTAAAATATATATATTACACATCGACCAGGAGCGAGACTTCTGCTACCTCTGGTAAATCAAAAACAAACAAACCAACTCTTTTCCTCTCTTCCACTAGAATTCTTCATGTCTCCATCCCCGGCAGATAACGAAACCAAAAGTTACAGTTAATTATTTGAATTACACAGCACGGAGGATTTTGCGGTTAATATTTAGAGCAAGTACATTGCACATTATTAATAGTATCACAAATAAATGTGGATTCAAGTGTCACAAATAATAATAGTATCACAAATAAATGAAGTTTCAAGTGTTCTCAGTATCTATCTACATTGACAATTTTCTACATCTTATTTGTGTGAATTCGTATCTTCAGTATTCACCAACATAAAAACGAAAAAAATAGAGACTGTTAAATGTAGAAGACAATATGAGACTAGCATTGTATGTGACTGCCATTTTTACGACCAAATATAAATAAAATTATTGAAAAACTTTAAGCTTTCTCAAATTAAAAGTATCCTTATTGTTACATTGTAACTAATCCCTTAATAAACGCACTGTTGTTTTTGTAGAATATATTATATAATTTTTTTACATTCCAAATTATTATCGTTAACTATTTTACAAAGTCAGTTATTATTATCAACTATATAAAGCTATAATTTAGTTTCGTTTACTATTTTAACTATCGTAACTTAATTTTCGTATTATCGTTAACTATTTCATAAACTATTTTACATAGTTATTACTTACTTGGTAGGTAATAAAAATAGGTAAGTAAACAACTTCTAAACTTATCTTATTCTTTGTTGTCGCCAAATTTTGATATCGTTAAAAATGAGCCACGACAAAAAAAGTTTGAGAATCTTTGTCGTATAGGGAGGGATAGATAAAATAGCATTTCAAACTAAATGTATCATAAAATAGAGAAATAAATACTAATATTAAAATTTATTTTAAAAAGATTGCTCTTTACACACAAAGCACAATTAGAAAAAAATATTAATTATTATATTTACAATACAATAATTAATTAAAATATTTACAATACAAAAATTTATAAAATTACTATTATAAAATATTTGCTGCATATAAGAAATAGAAATAGAAATAAAAAAATAATTTAAAGTTTTGTAGATGAAAAGTTAAAGAATTTAGACTTTTTTTTCCTGTTTCAAAACTAACAAAAAACATTTTTTTTAAAACATATTGTTTTCTTTTTCCAAAAATGTTTTCATTTTTTTTTTTTTTTTTTTTTTTTCAGTGTAAGAAAGCGTTTTCTTCTATTATTTTTCTCAAAAATGTACCTCAAGACATTCATCTTGTTTTTGTAGATGGTAGCAAAACGTACTTTTATTCTTGTTTGATAACTCATTCATCATGTTCGTGATTGTTTAATTATCTTAATCAATCTTGATACCTTAATCATTCTTTCGGTTTTCTTCTAAATCTTGGTGATATGTGATATTTAAACTTTTCAATAATTATTATAATTGTTCTTTTATGCTATAGTAGTACTGTGATGGTTTACTTTTTATATTTTATTTTATACTATATATTATTTTAATGATCAAATAAATAAAACATAATATAACGTATTTCTTTATTTTGTATTGATTACTTTATTTTCATACCTAAAAATTGCACAACGCTAAAAATATTTAAAAAAAAAAAAATAAATAAATAAATAAATAAAAATAAAAATAAAATTAAAAAAAAAAAAACTGGTTTACATTTATAACATTATTGCATTAAACATAAAAATGTAATGCATAAAAATATAATAAGGAAAATGCCTTTTTGCACTTTTTTAACTTTGTAATTCTATATTGTAGGTATTTATATTTGCATTATTGTATTGAATGTTTAAAAAAAATATAATTATATTACTGATGCTGCACTGTATTAGTAGGTTTTCTTCAGGAAAGAGAATGTTTTTGCCATCGGAATTCGTATGTTAGCAATCACTTTCTGTGCTTTCAATTTTTTTTTATCAAATTAAATATTTGGCTTATACTCTAAAAAACAAAA
>JAPDSC010140940.1:0-21041 GCA_026290005.1 Latrodectus geometricus
ATCAATTTGTATATACATAAGATAAATAGAAGCAAAACTATATTTTATCGTCAAACATTTGTTTCCTGTAAATTTTATCATCACATTCAATATAATCACAACTGTAAAATGCGGAGGATAATTAACAGAAATTTATTTTTTTTAAACTAATGCATTTTGAATGCGAGATTTTCATAAATTTTTATCAATAAAGATAATTATAATTCTATCATGAATTCAAGAATCAATTCAAAAGAACCTGAAAGAGAGAGGAAAAATTACCTTTTTATCACCACATCCCGTTTGCATTAACAAATATTAGTAGATCTAATTCTTTTTACATAATTAATTAAACATATTAAATACCTTAATTTTTTTTAACAGTTTTATAATTCATATAAATTCTTGGCATTTATAAAATTTTTGGTTTTATTAACAAATTATACCTTTTATGAAAACCTTTGCTCTAATAACAGCAGACATATATATCAATGCCAAATGATATTACAAATATGAATATTGTCTGTTTCATTGTATTGATTAGGATTTAGTTTGTTACGTACACTTAATTAATAATCTGTCAACAAAAATATTGCAGTTTTCATAAAAAATACACTACTGGCCATTAAAATTGCTACACCAGGAAGAAATGCAGATAACAAAATGATATTTATTGGACAAATATATTATACTAGAAATAACAAGTGATTAAATTTTCAAAAAACTTTGGCTGGATAGATCCTGAGAAAACAATACCCAGAACAACCACCTCTGGCAGTAATAACAGCAGTTATACGCCTGGGCATTGAGTCAAACAGAGATTGGATTGCATGTACAGGTACAGATGCCCATGCAGCTTCAACACGATGCCACAGCTCATCAACCGTAGTGACTGGCGTTTGGTGACGAGCCAGTCGCTCGGCAACCATTGACCAGACGTTTTCTATTGGTGAAAGATCTGGAGAACGTGTTGGCCAGTGCAACAGCCGAACATGTTCCGTATCAAGGAAGGTCCGTACAAAACCGGCAACATGCGGTCGGGCATTATCCTGCTGAAACGAAGGGTTTCGCAGGGCTCGAATAAAGGATAGAGCCACGGGTCGTAACACACCAGAAATGTAACATGCACTGTTCAAAGCACCGTCAATGCGAACAAGAGGTGACCGAGACGTGTATCCAATGGCACCCCATACCATCATGCCAGGTGATGGGTCAGTATGACGATGACGAATACACGCTGCCAGTGTGCATACAGCACGATGCCGCCAAACACGGATGCGACCATCATGATGCTATACACAGAACCTGGATTCATCTGAAAAGATGACGTCTCGCCATTCGTGCGACCAGGTTCGTCGTTGATCACACCATTGAAGGCGCTCTTGTCTATGAAGCACCGTCAAGGGAAGCCGCAGCCATGGTCTCCGAGCTGAGAGTCCATGCTGCTGCAAACGTCATCGAACTGTTCGTGCAGACACTTGTTGTCTTCCAAACGACACAGTTTCTTGACTCACGGCTCGTGACGTGGTTGCAGGATCCATTACGGCTATGCGGATAATATGCCTGTCTTCTCGGCTGCTAGTGATAGGTGGTGGTTGAGATCCCGCATGGCGTTCCGTATTACCGTTATGAACCCATCGATTCCATATTCTGCTAACAGTCATGGGATCTTGACCGACGCGAGCAGCAATACTGCGATAAGATAAACCGCAATCCCCGTACGCTACAATTCGACCTTTATCAAAGTCAGAAACGTGCTGGTACGCATTTCTCCTTCTTACATGAGACATCACAACAACTTTTCACCAGGCAACAACGTTCAACTACAATTTGTGTATGAGGAACCGGCGGAACAATTTCCTCATTTAAACTCAATGTAGGTGTCGCTACTGGCGTCTGCTTTGTCTGAATGCGCTGAAAAGCTAATTATTTGCATATCACAGTACCTTCTTTCTTTCGTATAAATTTCACGTCTGTAGCATGTCGCCTTTTTGGTGTAGCAATTTTAATGGCCAGTAGCGTATTTCAAAATTGTAGAAAAATGATTTTTAATAAGCGAATTTTAAGCTATATTTTGTTTAGTTTTACAATTTTCTCTTTATTTTATTAAATTTTAATATTCATATATAGGAAGATTAAAATGAGAAATGTAACCCTTCTTTCCAAAATAATGGAAATTTCCAATATAAAATTGAATGCCCAAAATTAATATAAAAGAACAAGTTCACTTTAAGTTGATCATGTTTGAATACCTTTTTAATGTCCATTGCATGAAAAGAAACATCTGTCTAAAATAAGCAAGGGTCTATCAGTGAAACGAGCTTGAAGTTGTCATTCCGTTGTTTGTTGTAGCTGCAATAAACGTAGGATTACGTTTTTAATTTTGTTTTATCATATTTGAGTTTATGTTCCTAAATATGAGTGGAAGAAAGGTTTGTAACCTGCGTGTCTGTTATTTTCCTCTTTTATTTCTATTTAGTACTAAGCTAATGATCTAACTTTGCATGATGATGGAAATTTTCGTCACATCGTTTTTTGTTGAATTTATACTATAAATATATACTAAGATTTTTTTAATCCTTTTTCCTTTAATTTGTAATATGAATTATATTACCTTGATTTATTTCACCAATAAAGAAACAATCATGCATAGAATGGTTAAAGGGGTTAAAACGCTGTATTCATATCTGTATAGTATTATTAAGTTTACATACTTAGTTTTTAGATATATAAAAATATTTCATAAGCTTCAAATTTTAGGATTATTTTCTGTTGAGAAAAATATCTCCTGTAAAATAATTTTTATCAACGATAAACTTTAAAAACGTAAACGTAAATGAAGTTTATACTTTCTTTGGAGCGTTTTCTTCATTGGAGCCAGATGTAGATATTACTTAATGACCATTATTTGGTGTTATGTGAAAACTTGGAATTTAAAAATAACCATATATTTATGATATTATCAGAGAGTAGAAAAACCAAAAAAGTTTTGAATTGAATTAAAACTAGGCAACTAAAATATGGAAAAACATTTTAGGTACCTTAACATTAACACAGAGACATAAATTTGTGGATATCTTTAAAATGTATAAAAAAAATTTTTTTTGGGAGACAATTTTACAAAATGTTATACGAAAATGTAAAATGATGATTAATGACTATGGACCACTTGATTGATTTCCTAAATGGATTTTAAGAAGAATTACATTTGAAGATGAATCTAGTTTGACGTCAGAAAATTTATTTGGATATTAATCATCATTTCAAATTCAAGTCATTACAGAAAAACTTTACTTTAATTGTTTTAAATCAACTCAAATTAGTATCAGAAATGTGATTAATTTCAGTTCATTATTAAAACAATTCAAACTCTATATAGTATGAATATAAATAACAAGAAATATTCCTTCTCTGATAACAGGTTCAAATGTAAATCATTATCTAAGGGAAAAAAAGGCATTATCATTATACAATACCAATAAAATTCCTTACTCAAAAACATAACACGATAATATGTATTAAATTTTAAAATTTAAGATAGTTAAAAAATAAAAAATTAACTTATTTAAATTATATTGAAAAATATTATCTGTATTGGTGTTGCTATAAATTTGCTTACTGATATAATATAAGTGAATTAATTAATAATGATTTCAGAAAATTACGGATTAATTTTTGTTTTTTTAATTATTTAAAAGAAAAAATATCCTGCGTTCAGGAAAATATGATGAATATTCTGAGAATTTTTTTAATTATCCAGGATTATTGATAAGCATATCTGTTCATAAAATGGATGAATAATAATATATTAAATAGGTTTATAGGAATTAGATTTTGAAGAACTTATTTTAATTCTAAACATTTATAACAGATAAAGATCATTTGAAATTTAAAATTAGTTATTAACTAATTTAATATTAGTTATTATATTTGTTTCAGACTTTGAAAAAATGCATTATTCCCCCTGAATTACATTTCAGCTTTGCAAAGATAGATTAAAACTTTATCTACTAATTCCTCGCCATTGAAGAATTTATATTTAAAAACTATTCGAACTTTATAGTATTTAAATAATATTCTTAAAACATTCTTTCTCAGTTTCATGAAACATGTTGAAATAGAAAGTCACATAAATATTATAAATAATTCTTTCTTACTTAAGTGATTTTCATAGTTCAGAATTTCCTCAAAACTGTCTTCAAGTTTATAGAGACTTATATGAATACCTGTCACCTTAAGTCTTCTGCCAAGTACCTCAGCGACGTTATTAATAATACATCTTCACTAAGTTTGCTAACTATATCTACAATATCGTCTTTCTTAGAGTTAATTGCTTTAATATTATGAAATATTCATTTTTAATATTATTCCTAATTACTTAATTTCTATTAACTACACAATATCTATAATGTACGAAATACTTTATAATATTTTGAAAACTTGAAATAAAACTTAGATTCTTTTTAAATAATTTAGTATAATCAATTAACAGATTGTTAGGATAAAAAAACAGTTGTTTAAAATATTTAGTAATGAAGTTATTTTGATAAATTTATGCGTATATAATAATTTTATTTATATTAATATATTAAACATAAATAATTACAACTATATAGTTTTGAAGACGCAAAGGAATATATTTGATTTTTTTTCGATTATATTTAAACAATTTGAACATAATTTAATTTGCTGAACATTAATCTATGCCATAAAGTTTGAAGGAATAAATGATTTTAAACAAAAGAAACTTACATTTATTAAGCCTTTTATAACAAAACTATGATGTTTAGAATTTTCTAAATTCTCCTTGTAAATTTCAATGGGAATCACAGAAAATTTAAATATGAAAATTCTCCTATTTCATAAATTATCACTTTATATGTAAACTTATATTTAATATAATCACTTTTTATTTAATATAATTATTAGAACTATTAATTTACAATTTTTGAAATTCAAAGGACAGAATTTATTTCTTGGAAACAACATAAATAATATTGATACGAAATTCAAAATACATTTCAATGGGATTGCAGAAAACAAGATTATTCACCTAATTAAGGAATCTTTTGAATATTTTCATCCAAATGGAATACAAATTAAGGAATCTTTTTATTCTCATTCAATAAAGTCATATTCAATGTGTAATCAAAAATGACAGAAATTTTCCTGATGGCAATTTGAATTATTCGCATTTAGAGAATATTAGGACTAGTGTGACATGAAATATTGATGAAAAATTCTATTTAATTGCTAATTGAATAGAATTTAGTTTAATTAAGCTAACAATTACATTAGGCAAAAGGTGCATTTTCCTATAAAATGAAATGTGCATTGCATTTTGTTAGTTTTTTCATAAGCAAAGACCTTGTTATGAGGAAGGTAACAATACGCTTAATATTAATTGTTTGTATTCAAATCAAATTTTCTTTAAATATAAAAAAAAGATATCAGTATAATTGAAATACATTCACACATTAATTCAATAAATTTGCTTACAGAATATCTTAACTGCATTATGATATTGTTTAGATTTCTTATTTGTAAATGTATTCCAATAGGAAGAGTCTTTATTATTATGTTACTTATTTTCATTCGAATATCAGTACTCATACTTGAGGGTGTTATTGTTTATACTTTGAATAGGATTTTTTCTTTGATATATATATATATACATTTATTTATTTCCTATGGATTTATATTTCCTAATTGAATTATAGCTATGTATGATGTGTGAAATATATTTTACATGGATGTTAAGACATGCTATGATTCTTGTGAGGAAATTATACAAAAATCTGATTCCGAAACTAAAACATTATATAACTAATTACACACACCATTATATTATTAATAAAATTATAATTAAAAATTATTATATATAAGTAAACTTGGTGAAAACGCTCTTTAGGTCCTCTACTTGGCGCGTTTTCAAAATAGCCGATACCATGGCGAAATTTCTACCACTATTTCAAAGTGAAACTTAATTAGCGACCAATGAAAAGGCTAAAACAAAAGGGAAATTAATGAGCATGCGCGAATAAAGCGCATGCTCATAAGCATCAAATGCTAATGAGCATGCGCTTTATATGAGAAAGCGCATAAAATTGGCGAGTTAGCGAAGTAGGGGAACTAAAGCGCAATTTAACCGTAAACCTTATTACATAATTTTTATACATTTTAAATGTAACAAAAAAATATATTAATCTAAGAAATATTGAAATTGCATTTAATTTTCATAATGCATAAACTTTACTAATAGTTAAAATTTTTTTAAAAAAAGTTTTAATTACTGGATGACACTGATGTATGGTTGCATTATTGTCCATGAAGTATCCTTTAGCATAAAAATGCAACATATTAAGGTGAGCCTGATCTATCATAGCTGGAAGTATCTCATTTTTAATTGTTTAACCTCGAGAACAACTTTCATGAAAACAGATCATGTTCCATATCAGATATTCTCTGATGTGGAACATCTTATTTATAAACGCAATGGAAAACTGATTAATATCTTTTAGGTATTAATGTCAAATTCGAAGTCTTTTATCAATCAAAATAAAGTTTAGAGTGATATTTTCGAACACAATAATACTCCGAACTCTCAGACGTCTAGGTTTTTCTTTCTAAACACAATTGCAAAATTTTTGCATTTTGGCAGAAATGATTGGTTTTTACACATTTACGTACTATGATTTTCTATTCACCTATATGCTGAATTTCGTTCAAGATAAAATCTTTTGGGAAAATCTTAGTTTATATATTTTTGTCGTGGTACTCTTGGAGTACTGTGATTGAACCACATTTATGTCTTCCAGTCAAGGTGTCTGAATTAGTATTCCAGTTTTTGATAATATTTGGTGTGGCTAGGCTACATTATAAAACCTGTCGTTCTGGAAATGTGAAAATTGTTGTCTTCGAAATCATTGCAATTGCTAAAACAAATACCAACAAAATAAATAATGCTACATATTATCAGATCCTTGATATATATTACTATTTATTTAAAAACGAAATATTTTCCTTATAAGAAATATTTTACATGTAACTGGATGTATTCTTATAATATGACTAAAATATTTTCTTCAGCTTTATTATATACCTTATAAAAGATTACAATTTTATAGATAATTTCATAAAAATATCTAAAAAATACAAATTTATTTTTCATATAAATATTAGGAAAGTATACATTATTCTGCGTTAAAAAATATTTCCTCATTAATTAAATTTTAAAAAAGTATAGCTTAACGAGGCCCAGTAGAGAAAATGACTTTTCCTTTGTCCTTCATTAAATGCACTTATCTTCTAACATATTCCGGAATCTGGATTTCCACCCCACAGGCAGAACGAAGATTTAAAACTTCTCTTTTCCTCGAGATCTCGAGAGAAATCCATTAAAATCTCGGTATTTGTTTCCAATTAGCATATGCTGCGTCTCTATTGTTTCTCTTACTTGAAACATGGTAGAAGTCGTTTTCGAAGAAAAGAATTTTTAATTTGCCAAAGGGGAGTATCACTTGGCGTCAGTGCTTCACTAGAAAGGTACAAAATAATTAAACTATTTTTGAAGAAGACAGACAAAATCTTATCAAAGCGCCACTTTTGATCGGAAAATTACTGATTGATGTAGGAAAACGAACTTCTAGAGAGATTGTTAAATATGCATGAAGTCTGAAAATTTTCGAAGTTTTATGTATTTCATTGAAAGATATTCATAGTTCCACAACAGTTATCCAGTAAATACTTGAAAAGAGAAAAATATTTTTCCTAAGGGAAATTGTCGCATATTTCTGTTTGAAATATAACAGAAATTACTTTAAAATTTTTGTTTACGAATTGCAATGCTACATTTATTTTCATGATTAAAAAAGTTCGAAATGAGCAATTCCTAAAGAATAACTTTGATATCCTACCAAAGCAATCAATTTTATAGAAATGAATGTCAAAAACATATCAATAGTTATTTCATAACTCGATTATTATTAGTTAATTAGTTTTGATTACAAAATAAGAAACAATGTATTTTAATTAATTGCGTGCTTATTCCAGTTATATTTCCATAAGAAAAATTAAATCTTTATCAAATTCTCACTATTAAAGTCACGTGTTTTAAAGGGGAAGTCATAATAAAGATCAGAATTTATTCAGTGTTTAGGATCCATTCCTTTTCCATGATTTTTGATTAAACACTATGAGCCAAATACTATTTAACATGATTAGAGGGAATTAACTGCTCATTAAAAATGATAATTTTCTTTGGAATGATTGCATTCATTAATGATAAACATTATTATATTCAAAATTTAATATGTGATTTTTTTTTCTTCCATTGGTCTTAAAATTGGAAAATGTATAAGATTTTTATTATATAGATTTCATTATATCTTTTGTTATATATATATATATATATATATATATGAATAGATAGTTAGAAAATCAATTTTAATTATAATACAATATTATTAATTTAATATAATACAGTAAAATTCTATTAATATAAAAATGATACAATTAAATAATCCAAAAGCACTTGTGTAATGTATATATATATGTGTGTGTGTGTATGTATTTTAAAAAATAATAATTTGCCATTTAATGTTCTTAATTAAATGTTTTTTTTTATTTCTAATGGCGGGCACCCTTGAGCAAATAAGTAACATTAGCCCATTTGCCGCAACAAAGCCGGAAACTGCTACACATTTTATTGTCACCCGGTGGGCACCTGTGAACCCAGTCACGGAGGTATGAGTAGCAACGCCCACGCTACACCACCTCAAACCCGTTTATAGGGCGGGCCACACTCATCCATCATCTGAGGAAAGGACAAGAAACAGAAAGAGAAAGTACATCCATGCCCGAGCCGGTATGCGAACCCAGGTCCTCCCCATCCGTAGTCAGTTATGCTAACCACTAGACAGGTTGAGCGGCACTCATAATTAAATGTATCTCTATGCATAATTTAAAGCCTTGTGGTGTAGTGGTAGAGCTCCATGATCCTAATACACAAGTCTTAGGTGCAGTCCTCGGTCGATTTAGGTCGATTTAGACTTTCACTCTTTTAATGAGTCAATAAATTTGAAGAGCCCCAGTGTTAAGTTCCAAAAGCATGAATATGCATAAGAAATAAAAATTGGAAATCTTGCGTTAGGCTGGCCGTGACGTATATTTCACATCCAGATACCTCGATGACAATAATAGATATGGGAACTTTAGGCCTTAGCCCTAAGGGGTTATTGTGCCTCTGAATTTAGTTTTCCAATTATTGTTTTTTTATTATGGTTATTTTTCTAATTACATTTCCCTACATTTGTAGTTAAAAACTAAATGCAATTCTAGAATAAAAATTCCCTTTTTGATTATTGCTATAGTTTGGTTAGTCTAATTTATGTATCAATAAGGAAAAACAACTATAAGGATTTTTGCTCCAAAATGAATCACGCTAGCAAATACTACATTTAAAAAATGCTTTCTAATTTCTCGTTTCAGTATCGATTATAACAGTGTTTATACTCTCACGTTCTCCTAATTTCTTTTCTTTTTCTTGTTTTATCCTTCAAAATCCACACTGAAACAGTTAAACAAATGTAAGAAAACATAAAAGCCGGAATAAGGAAAAAACACTGTAATGGATTTGAAAATTTCCATAGATCATTTGGCAGACGAATTTCTTTTTTCCTTTTCTTTACATTCTTCTAAAGATAAGCGATAACGTTTTCGTGAAATGTATCGTGCTTCTGCTAAACTATCCGAAAAATTTGACTGGAAAAAAGTTTCTGATATCGAGTCATTGCTTGTCGTTCATCAATAAAAAATAAAGAAAATGTTGATTGTATTCATGTAAATTTTTCCGATAGAGCTGATGCAACTTTCTTGACTTTATTCTAAACTATCAGAAGGAAAAAAAAAGTTTTACTTAGAATTTAAATGTCATTTTTCCATTAGTCTTTCTAAAGAAGAATCCATAATATGAATACCATTTGTCTTTCAACGAGAACACATGACTCAACACTTGAATTGCTGATATCGATTCAAGCAATCATAATTTTTTTGCAATATTAAGCCCAAACATCTATGAATTTTTTTATATTGTCATTTTAGATTGTAATTACCATAATAGCATCTAATAACCCAATTGTTACACTTACAAATATTATAAAGATGTTCTTTAAGGTAAAAAATTATGTATCTTATATTGATTTTATTAATTAAAATAAATTATTTTAAATAGAAATGATTGGAAACCATCATCAATACCGTTTAACTTTTACTTATTTTATAAAAGTTAAAACTGCTAAAGGATATTATATATTCAAAAGTGTGTAATGAAATTTTTGTTGTTAATTTTATCTATTAGTTTATAAAATATGTATTGATTTATTTCTTGCAATTAAGTACTGGTTGTAATCAATGCATATGCATTAAATTTGGCATAATGCTATGTCATAAAAATATATTATTTACCAAATGGGAATGAAATCTGAAAAATATTGGCAATAGATTTAACAAGTATTTCTTTTGAATTAAAGTACAGTAACCTCCAAAATTTAAGGATCGATTTTATTTCTAAAGGTCGCCATTAAAAAATTATATAGATTAAAAATAAAATTTGTAGATTAGATAAATGGCAAAAAATAGCTTTTGTAAAAAAGCTAGGTATCAAATTTTTGATAGAAAATAACAAATATATATGAGTGATAAAAAATATTCTAACGTTAGGCTTTCATAACTACACGTGTAACTTTCATTTAAAACTTTTGCTAGAAAACTCGTTGACAATAGTCAATGGGATGATGCTATGTGTGAGAGAAACCGTTTGCTTCATTCCTTAAGGTGGCTATTTGTTGGATGGATGAAAATGGGAATATCTGAGGCTGATGATGTAAGCACCTGAATACATCTCGTAGTGTTGTCCATCCTCCCTGGAAACAAGATAAACCTGAAGCTTCAATACCCAAAAGATTCTATAACATTTTATTACATGAAACTGTGATTATTCTTTTTTCCAAAAAGGGACATTCTCAGAGAGAATAATATTTTTTGTTTTAAATCATTTAAATACATTTTTCTTATGTTAACTTCTATGTTGGAATCAATAAATATCTGATTTATGCACATACGATCCAAATTTAGTGTTTTTATATTCATTCATTTGCAAGTTAGGAACTAAAAACATGCTTTTCCTTATCTTTTGTTGGTCACTGTAATACAGACATCAAATTTCGTTACTAGTTAAAGACATGAGATTAATAGGCTTTGATTTTTTTTTTCCAATGGCGGGTACTTGGGGGATTAACCCTTTCGTGCAACTACAAGGCTGGAAGCTGTTACTCATTTATCGTTGCCCGGTGAATCAAGCCACGGAGGCGAGTAACACTGCCCACGTAAGACCACCACAAAACCGCTTATAGGGCGGGCCAGAGCAATCCATCATCTGAGGAAAGGACAAGAGACACATAAGAAGCGAAAGTTCATCCATGCCCGAGCCAGGATTCGAGCCCAGGTCTTCCCCATCCGTAGTCAGTTACGCTAACCACTAGACATGTTGGGCGGCATAGGCTTTGATTATTATATTTAAAATACGTTTTATACCATTTAAGAAATTTACTAAGGGATGTTCAAAAAATTATTTGATGTATATAAAATCCTACATCACCACTTATTTAGAAATTAAATATCTTCTGATGCAACATGACTGCCTTTTTCTTCCAAATTTATATTTTCAAAAACGAATACAGACTACATCAATTTAAACAAGTTTTCTCTTCTAGAAAAGAGAAGTTTATATACAATATTAATATGCAATTCAAAATTTTGGAGTCTATACATTTAAACATTATACTTAGGTTTATAAAACACTTAATAATGTAAAATTATTGTTTTGTAATATAGGAAGGATTTATAGCAATTACAATTATTTCTTTCTCATGTTTTATTAGAAATATCGCATTTGCATGAAGAAAGTTATTTTAGTAATAATAAAATAAAATAAAAGTAATTCATTGTTGTCACATGTCTTTAAATTAGGCTGCTTAAGAATTTTCAATACTAATATTTTGATTGTAATTGTATTATTAGTATATAATGTATATGATCTATATCCTATTTTAGTCAATACTCTCTGATTTAACTTAATGAAATCTTTTCATCTAATGTAAACAAACTTTGATTATCTTTATACCAAAACATAAATAACAAACTATTATTGAGATTTTGCTTTATTTTACTAAAGACTATCATTTATGGAAGTTTTGAAGAAATAATTATCTTAATTATAAAACTTAAAAAATAATTACAAAAAATATATAATTAAATCCAAACTGAAATAAATAAAACGTATTGTGAAATCAAAAATCTATTTCTCAAGGTCTTCTTAATTTATCATTTGCTCTTCCACTTTTTGGAAGTAATTGAATTCATAAATGGGAAATGTTTAATTAAAAATGAAATAATCGACTGAGATTGTTTCATTGAAATGATTAGAATCTGAATTTTGAGTCAATGAAAGGAATTTCTCTTCTAATCAACATCGATGAATCGCTCGAGTTCAGTTGGAAATAATTTTTAAACTAAATCTATTAATTCAAAAGCAGCAGAGTTGTTTTAAATGCAGTTATTGATTGCAGTTACAACAAAGTTTATCCTGCCAAAGCATTCCGTAAATCAATTAATAGAATTTTCAAGAGTCCGTAATGGATGGCTGCATTTGCAAGCCGAAGCCACTTCTAAACGAGGCGCAATCAGAATAGTAGTTTGAACGTTTAATCAATTCATCTTCTCTATTGATTAAATTACTAGTCGATCCACTGATTTTCGCTATTTTAAATAGAAACTTTTCAGAAATAGGAGGTGAAATATCGTGTTTTGTATCATTATATATAAGCACAATAGATACACACTTGCTAATATCAATAAGTATTAGTGATTTTGTATTCATGATTTAATTACGTATTTAAGTATGTATATGTGTGTGTTTCAATTAAATAATTATGTACAGTTATTAAAAGTATTTATTAATATTTAGATTAAAATTTCACTTTTTAAATTTTCAAATTTGGTGATACATTATTTTTGTTTCTAATGGCGAGCACCCTTAAGTAATTAACCCTTTTGCCACAACAAAGCCGAAAACTGCTACTCATTTTATCGTTACCCGATGGGCACTTGTGAAACAAGTCATGGAGGTACGATTAGCATCGACCACGCATGCCACCACAAACCCGTTTATAGGGCGGGCCACATTTCTCCATCTTCTGTGGAAAGGACAAGAAACACACAGGAAGAGAAAGTACATCGATGCCTGAGCTGGGATTCGAACCTAGGTCCTTCAAATTCTTAGTCAGTTACGCTAACCACCAAAATTTGGTGATACTTTATTACATTAAATTTGTATGAACTGATTATTTAGAGCAAAAATTGTAAACCTAGCTGCTTTTTATAAAAATGGTATATAATATACTAAATATTATTAATTTTTATTTCTCGATCCATCGATTTGATATTCTTAAGTTTTTCAGCCTTTTTTGTCCCAATGTTTAAACAATTAATGAACATTGAGGGTTGGTTTGATTGGCCTATCACTTCAAAAGTAACTTTAAAGAGGAGGATAAAATTAACTGCTACCTATTGCTTGAAGTGGGTATCGAACAATCTTAAACATCAATTTACAAGTTGAAAGTCAAACACATAAATTGTTTAAGGGAAGGTCAGAGCAATAATATCTTCACTTAAGATCTTTATAGTATCTGAGTATTATCAAAGATTTAAATATTTTTTTTAAAATATATTATACACTTTTGCTTTAATATAGCTATTGATTAAAACGTAAATAAATAATAATTGCAAATTTAATTCGAAACATTTTTTCATCAAATTACCATTCATCATAAAATAGTTCTGTTAAAAAAAATTTAAGTTTTACATAATATGCATGTATTTTTAGGACACAAATGGTTTCATTCAAGAATTTAACATAGTAATTATTAATTTTGCAATGAAATAAAATTGCATCCTTTAAGAAACTAATAGTTAATGGATGTAGTTAAGAAAATTAGTTCTAACAGTTAGGTGTAAATTAAAGCACAGATATAAAACATAATGTGTAAAAAAATTATTTTGCTTATTAATCATATACATATAATAAGAGAATAAATAATAAAATACAAATATAAACGATAACTTAACAGTTTAAGCAATTAGGGATAGAATTATCCAAAAATAATATAGATGGCATGCCTAGTTCCATCACGGGCAAAACTGGGTTCTAAGATTTATATAAGATATTTATATGCACCTCATATAAACATTTATATGTTGTTTTTCTCTCAAAATGTTTTAGCATTGTATTGTATTACAATAATTACATACTTTCCTGAATCAATAAAGAAATAATCAAAGTTTAGAAAATAGAGTTTTATATACGTCTAAATGCGAAAGTATCAAATTAAATTTTAACTTACCATCTCACAGATTTACAAAAATAAAGATATTTGAACTTTTCTGAAGTAATTTTTAAAAGTGTTATGAATATTGAAAATGCTTAAAATCCAGTGGGAATTAAATAGATTTTCCAATTTAATATTTTATTTGAGACTTATTATGTTTGTTTACGGTTTACTCGACATAAAGAAATATTTCTATCTAGGTAAAATTGAAAGCATAAAATTTCCTTCAAATGATATACACCAGATAACAAAATTTAGAATGTTAACAGTCCTGTTTATTTTCGAATAGACTGACACTGTATTCCATTTTTAATCGCTAAAATTCAAAACAAATGCAAATTTTTCATAATAATAGGAATATAGTATTATTTTCAAATATACAGTTGCTTTTTCAGAACAAAAAGAGTTTAATGTAAACTATATTAATCTGGCATAACTTTCGTTTATTTATGTTTATTACATAAATGAACATTGGTTCTTAAATGCTTTACTTATTAATTTCTAAGTTTTAATTGAATGAAAGGCTTTAAATAGTTTAAATAGCTTCTGAACTTATTACATCGAGGGCATTTTTACATTTCTATTAGCAATCTTAAAATAACTTCACAAATAACTGAATTGAATAACAGATGAAACTTATCATTAACTCAATTAAAATTATAAAGATTTTATTGTAAGTATGGTACAAATTCTCTGACTTATCTGATAAAGATACTAAAAAGAAAATTGCGTGATGCATTTCTATTAATTTGTAAAAATATCAGTTTGACAATTGTGCTGAAGTAAAATGACTTTTGTAAAAAGAAGCAATCCATATTCTGTTATCTGTGTGAGTGTGTATATATAAGAATTTATACGATACTTTTTCTTGAGCTACAATTTTAAACATATTTAATAATTCCCTTCTCTCGGCTCCATGCATATTATTTTATTATTCAGGAGTCCATTCTTAATGTGAAAATCGTTATTTCTATTTTATTAAATATATATATGCATAATATTACATAATTGTTCATTCTTATTTGTATACTTTAAGCCTGAAATATAGAACATGAGAATCATATAAATAATATTCAAATCTGGGAGAAATAATATTTATCCTCTTACATATGAAATGTTAAGACAAAAAGGCTGAAAATGCTCTTTAGGCCCCCTACTTGGCGAGTTTTCAAAATCACACATGCCATGGGATCAAGGGAAACTGAGATATCAAGGGAAACAGTTCGGAGACGATTGGTAGACACTGGTTTGAGAAGCTGACGTGTATTAAGACGCTTACCACTGATTCCTTTTCACAGGCAGTGTCGACAGGACTTTTGCAAAACTCAAGCAAACGGTATTGTAACAGACTGGATTCGTGTAATCTTCAGGGATGAATCTAAATTCAAATAACGTGCTGATTACAAACACACAAGCGTATGGAGGTTGATAGGCCAACAGTCCAATACAGCATTTGTTGTAGAACGGCATAAAGCAAATTCAGCAAGGTGAGACAGAACTGTTAACGATTTCTCAGTTAATCACCTCTATTCATTTCTGAAGGTACTATGATGGTTAGCATGTGCGTGGACGACTTTATAACGCCAGTTATCCTGCCTATGCTATCCAGTCATCCGTGACCATCGCGGTCAACAGACCGCTCACCAATAGAACACGTTTGGCACATACTTGGAAGGCAACTGATTCCATCTCGAAACACTGGTGAATTAACTGCCAATTTACAAAGATTAGAATTAACTTCCACAATGGGCATAAGTGAACAAAATAATTCGGTACCACGCCCTGTTTTGGCTTGCATATTGTCAGTTCTCGCTGTATCACTTGCTGACATGTCATATTTTTTCTGTCCTTTTTTCTGACAAAAGTTATTTCAGATTCTGAATTTGCAACTACTTGATTTACTTCTCATACACTAGATGCTTGTTAAGTTTTATTATAACAGTTCATTTCTTTCTGGGTGCATTTTTTTGTGACAGAAAGTTTTTTGGAAAATTAACCTTTATATAAATTTCTTTATAAATAACAAGTTTAACAATATATTTTTTATTAAACTAATTAAGCATTTTATAAACATTTATATAATTTTTTTTATTTTCTGTAATAACTTATCAATAATATTCAAGTAATAACACAATAGATCAATGTAGTATGGTTAGCCAAATTTACCATTAGATTTTTTTTTTCTAAACAGATGATTTTGGCTAAAAACGTACCAATATGTATATTTATTATTTAGTTTGAATTTTTATAACTGATGTTCTTTATAAAGGACAAAAAATATTCCTCAGTAGAATGTCACACAATGTTACATTTGAGAAACAGGCATCAGGCCTGTTTTGCGTTCGGATTCTTCAACTTAAATGCAATATAAAGTACGTTATATTGACAAACTTTGCATTGCATTAAACAGTTGTAGTGTATTAGTCTACAAATTTGGTTCAAGAAATATAATATGTTGTACATTTGTTTGCAAGTTTAAGTAAAATACATGATTATTTTTATTTTGTTATCTATTGATTTTGTTATCGGTAGATTATAAAAATCACAAATATGTGGAATATATAGATTTGTTGAGAATTTGTGTTATCACTTTATATTAAAAATATTTATTAAAATGTGGTAACAAAAATAATTAGCACTTTTCTGTAAGGGACCTTAAAATTTAATAAAGTTATTATGTGAAAGAATTGTAATTTACAAACTGAACGATTATTCAGAAATTTGTACTTAAAAATGATACTGTTTTTTTTTAAATAAAAACTTTTCTAAAGGAACGGCTTAAAAGCAACTACTCTTTCTAAGCGTCGAAAAATAATTTCTCCTGCAATCAGTATCGGCAAGCCATCATCTGACACTTAATCGATATTGGAATCCTAATAAATTCGAGCCTCGTTATAATCCAATGTATTATTTTTACTCAAGAAATTGGACTGGCTTTTTATTTCAAGGAACTTTGAAGTCATCCATCAAAACAAATCAATAAGGATCCTGACGCGTTTGCCTCATTTTATTCTCCACCGGATCCCTTAACGTCGTGACACTCCCTTTAAGAGAACAAAGCCTGTAGCTGATACTGAACCTCAGCGAAGGAATATTGTTTGGGAATAAGTTTAAAACGCGTGGCTGGTATGGAATACAAAATTCAGATTTTAAATTCTCCAGTGAATTAAATAAGAGATAAATTGAAAAATAAATGTAACCAAATCAGAATGTTATATATTGCTTAAAAATATTAAACATAATAATGGTAATGTATAGTGATATTTATAAATTGAATTTCATCACTACAAAGCCTGTAGCTGATACTGAACCTCAGTAAAGAAATAGTGTTTGGGAATAAGTTTAAAATGCGTGGCTGGTATAAAATACAGAGTTCAGATTTTAAATTCTACTGAGAATTAAATAAGACTTAAATTGATAAATAAATGTAATCAAATCAGAATGTTGTATTATGTTTAAAAATATGAAATAATATAATAGTTAAAGTATAGCACTATTTATGTGAATCGAATTTCATCACTACTTTCATTATCAAGTAATTTTTAAAATGATCAAAATACTCAAATCTTTGTTTCACCGTTAAATACATTTATATTCGTGAAAATTAATTACTACTATAGTTAATGTAACGCGGTCACGTTATATTTTTAAGTTATATCTCACTGCTGTTATCATCCGTAAGAAATCATGTATAGATCAATTAGTAATATTATTATTCTCATTTTACAGACATTAATAATACTACGTAAAAATAAATTTTTCAGTCAAAATGAAATTTAAATTAAATTAATATTTGTTATCGATTTAATATAGTTTATTATTGTTCTAGTTGTTTTAAATTTTACGTATATTTATATCATGTATTGAATAACACATGCATATGAACGTTAATAAAATTTTCGATCATTTCGGTTAGTTTGCTAAATTTAAGATTATTTGATGTCGAGTCAAAAAATGAAGAAAAAAAAAATTAATTGCTTCTTCTTCGTGAAAAACAATATTGTGGTATTTAACATAATTATGATGTTTTAAAATACTTTTTGGTTTTCGTCTACTTTTAAAGTATCAAAATAAGAATATTAAATAAATTTTCAAGTTAAAAATATAACATTAGTCATCAATCCTTACTCCACTGAAGTGTGGTATTAGTAATCATTTTGTCATTAAAAAGTCTAAAAACAAAAATTATAATCTTTTAGTAAGATGCTTTCAACAAATTTTACTTTTTTTTTCTAATGGCGGGCACCTTGAGCAAGTAAGTACATTAGCCCATTTGCCGCAACAAGGCCGGAAACTGCTACTCATTTTATCGTTACCCGGTGGACACCTGTGAACCAAGTCACGGAGGTACGAGTAGCATCACCCACGCCACACCACCACAAACCCATTTTATGGGGTGGGCCACATTCATCCATCATCTGAGGAAAGGACAAGAAACAGAGAGAGAAAGTACATCCATGCTCGAGCCGGGAATCGAACCCAGGTTTTCCCCATCCGTAGTTAGTTACACTATCCACTAGACAGGTTGAGCGGCACAAATTTTACTTAATTTTCACAAACCATATAAACGGTTCAAACTATAATATTTTAATTATTATGATAGTTCTTGATAAATTAAACTAGAAATAATAAAATAAAATAAATTAGTAAAAGGAAATTTTAAGTTTTAACCCCCTAAATTCAATTCATCTTTACATTTTTTGAGAATTTGTTGAAATTAGGAATGCTAAAATTTCAATTTTGTAAAAGGATTTCATACAAAAACTTGCAACATATCATTTAATTTAGTTTGCTTAGTAATGATAATCTTGGCAAAAAATTAATTCTTTTTTTAATGGAAATACTATATTTTTGAAATAAAACCATGTGACAATTGATCACTAGGATCAATTACTCTTTCAGTAAGTATGCAGAAAATTTAATCAAGTCTCTATTCTGAACTTTCTTCATCTTCGAGAGCATTTTAATTAATATCAATATTTCAATTCTTAGAAGTAACGCATTTACTCCAATCATAAGAGCAAAGAGAAACCCCAATGAGGTTTAATCCATCATAAATTTCTGTTTCTGACTCGTCAAAGAGAAAAGTGGAAGGCTGCAGTTACTTTGTTTGAACCCCAAGAGAGTGCGAGGGAATATTGTATTACTTTCGAATGTTACACATGGAAATGATTAATGACTTAAGTTTCAGGGAATCATACTACTTATTTAACAAATTGAAAACACGCAAAATGTTGTTTTTAATTAAAGAAAAAATTGGTACCTATATGAGCATTTATATTTAATTTTTGAAATCACATTTGGCTCACTAAGATATATTTGCAGTATAATTAAATAAAACACAATTTCTGTAGCTGTTGATGTTATACTTAAATATTAGTATGGGGAAAAAGTAATCCATTATTTTTTCAGTAGATGTCTGTAGTGATCGATATCTCGTCAGGTATATATCAAACAATTTCAGATTTATGCTCGTTGTTAAGGTGACATTTGACACTAAAATATCCTCTTGCGGTTTTTTGTTTGATTAATTCAGTTACGAGTACAAGGTTTTAAAAATGGAAGACAACAAACAGAAAATTCGATACATTTTCGTTTTTCTCTTGTAATGGCGAAAAAGATAGCCGGGTGGCTAAAATTGTGAAAGGTGTTTATCGTCCTATATAAGACTGTAACAACCAGTTACGTACAATTTTTGTTTCGTCGATTCCGTTCGGGTATTTTTGATGTTAGAGATGCACCTCGCATGTGGACAGCATCGTCAAAAATGTCTATAATATATCGAAAATGATCGAAGTTAACCGCATGTCAGCAGTCGTAACGCGCAAGACCTAAAAATCTACATGAAAGCTGTTTTAAACCTTTTTACAAAGCGAATCCAAAAGAAGTGACATAAAGTTCACGTAAAAATAATGGATTTCTTTTCCCCAACCTAATATAAATTATCGTATGAGCTCGAGAAATTCAGTTCAATCTCATTTCTTTAATCAATTATTGGATTTAAAATCATTGCTCTTGATAAAACATTTGTAATAAAACTAATACTCAGAAGAATTTTTAATGTAGTACAAAATATCATATGCATTAAATTTGTGTGACTCTCTTTTAACATTAGAACGATAACTAATGAAATTTAATTAATTATATTTATCTAGTTAATATATACTACCACCAATTTTGACAGTATTAGATTAGCTAACATGCATTCAACAATTTTTCCTACAAAGCAAAACTAGTTTTAGAATCCTTTTGCATTGTCATCAATTTTTTAACGTACTTAATATTACACCTGCGAACATTATGTGATGTACTTTTGGTAATTGTTGTCATGACACAAGAGGATTTCGTAATAAGTTAATGTTTAATTAATGTATGTTAAGTTAATATTACAGCAACAACTAGCTATAAGTATTTTTTTACATGTATGATACAAATGTTATTTTGAAGAAATATAAAGTAATTTAATTTATATCTATATATTCAATAAATGCAAATTATTTTTAACAAAAGATAACTTTTTATGAATTTTAAATTCAATAAATAAAAATTCATTTTAATGAAGAATAACTTCTTATGTATTTTACATTTTATAAATGCAAATTCTTTTCAACAAAAGGT
>JAPDSC010140940.1:30791-76007 GCA_026290005.1 Latrodectus geometricus
TATAGTTAATATTTCTGTAACAGAGGATTTAAAAACAATCTTTGTGTATCATTTAACAAAAGGGATAAATAAAATTAAAAATGTAACAAAACAATAGAATTATAAATTTTATTTTTTTAAATTTAATTTTTACAGGAATGCTTAAAATTTTTGAAAAATAATCTCAAATTTTCTTTTTTAAACTTATATTTAAAATTCTTAGTTTTTATTAATTTCAATTAAATATTTTTTATTCTATTTTCGATTACATATGAAAGACTTTTAGAAATGGAATTATTCCACTACCAATTAAAATCAATTAAACAATTAAATTCAACCGTCTATAAACTATTTAACCAAATTAACTTTTTATTTGACAGTAAATTTTTATAAACGTTAGTTCAAATAACAGTAAAAAGAATCAATGAGTTGAAAAAAAATTAGAACAAAGTAAAAATATTCTATCATCTAAGGTTAACTATTAACTAAACTAAAGCTCCTGAAACATTTTATTCGATAAATAGCTAAAAAAAATGCGATCTTATTGGTTGTAAGAGTGAAGTGGATTTTGTGAGAAGCGACGGAATTTTCCGACTCCTTTCAAGAATTCGTCTACTGCGCCCTCTTTCGACGATAATTAATCTTATAAATCCTGACAAGTGCAGTCTATTGTAAGATTGAATGCTCTCTCCCTCCTCTAATCTTTCAAACTTTGACTACACTGCAGGGCAGAGTGCTCTGAAACTATCCGAAAGGCTACCAAACTGCCCTTGATGAATGGTTGGATATTCCGTGTCTCCCTTTAATTCGCATCCCGCTCTGGTGGTAATAATTTCACCGGAATATGCATGCTAACCAAACCATTAATTATTAATTAACGCTTGATTAATTGATGTTTTCAGACACGAGTTACTGACCTAGGGTATCAGGGGAAGAGCCAAAAATGTTTGAATGCTAATAGCTTAATGGTGAGCTGTGGTGCTTCGAAATTTATTGCAAACACGAAAGTATAATTAATTCTCTCAAACGGTATGCATTTAAGGAATTTTACTCATTAGGTCAAGGACTCTTATCAACATTGTAACACATTCGGTATATTGAAAATTAATTATCTTTTATTATAAAAGTTAATAATAAGAAAACAAATTTGTTTGTTTTTTTTGCACTAGAGAATATTTGGTATTATGTAGAAACAGCAAGTTTAAATTATTTTCTGTATTTTTAAACTGTTGTTAGTAAAATATAAAATATATTTTTGAAATTAAAATTAAAAATAAGTAAAATATAATACATATCAGATGAGGTGGACCTGGGTTCGAATCCCGGCTCAGGCATGGATGTACTTTCTCTTTCTCTCTTTCTCTGTGTTTTTTGTTCATTACTCAGATGATGGATGAATGTGGCCCGCCCTATAAACGGGTTTGTGGTGGTGTGGCGTGGGCGTTGCTACTCGTACCTCCGTGAATTGGCTCACAAGTGCCACCGGGTAACGATAAGATAAGTAGCTGCCTTGTTGCGGCAAATGGGCTAATGTACTTATTTGCTCAAGGATGCCCACCATTAGAAATCTTATAAATATGTAAAAGCATTTTTAATTACAAAAATTTTGCCTATTTTGCAATCAAAAATTTATGTACGAAATAGTAAAAAATATAATTATGTAGATTATGATAAACTACTAACAATGTTATTTGATGATTATACCCATAAAAAATGGATAATTAGTTATTTTATCAGTTTTACTAATTTGGCTTTCCACAAGCAAATTTATAATGTCGGTAGTTATACTTTGTTATGATATGATAATATATTTTTTACATTAATAGGCCAAAAATATTGTTCTAATGTAATTAATTCTGTGAATAATTTATAAATTTTTCATACCACATTAACAATTAATAGTTCGAAATATTTGATGTTTCAAAAAGATAAAAATATAAGAGAGTTAACTTTTTAAATTTGAAACAAAAACATTTAAATTTATTATTTTTATTTAATATATGTTCCAATTTACATAAACTATTTCGTATTATGTTATTAAATACAAGACAGTATTAAAATATTATCGCCCAACATCATTCTAATAAAGAACGAAGTAGTGTAGACATATAAACAAGACAGTTGCAAATTATTATGTAAGTAAAACAATTATATTCAAACTGTAGAAAATTTTCAATAACCCGGAGACATTTCTAGCCTTCTTGGTAATATGATTAGCTTCTATGTAAAGATTGATAATCAATGGCTAAAAAGATATTGTATCAAGAGTTCCTTATTTCACACACTTTCCTTTCGAGACCTTTTTTGATAAGGTTAAAAGGATCAGAATAGCAGATGACGGATGGTAAACGAAAGGATTTCTCTGTCTTTTGCTTATTGATGCTAAAATGCTTTAAGCATCATCTTATATATTAAGATATAAAATTCGGTAACATGTTATCTTAAATTGACAGTTTTTGTTTATTTATTTGTAGTTAAATAGATATTTATAGTTGATAAGTTAAACTTATTTTTTACTTATTTTAAAAGAAAAATTAATAATCATTTTTTGACATTTTGGATCT
The DNA here is from genome assembly GCA_026290005.1 of Latrodectus geometricus. Taxonomy (NCBI): domain Eukaryota; kingdom Metazoa; phylum Arthropoda; class Arachnida; order Araneae; family Theridiidae; genus Latrodectus; species Latrodectus geometricus. The sequence continues at coordinate 33,335 of JAPDSC010140940.1, forward strand.
TAAAGAAATAAGGCTGGAAAATTTTCTCAAAGCTTGATTCAGTTGTCCGTGATTTTCATCTCTATTCTGGGGAGACATAAGATTTCTAACAAAATCTTATGTCTACAGTTAAGCATGTTGGAGGTGGCTTAATGATTTGGGGGTGCATGACAGTAAATGTAGTAGGTCAATCAACTTTTATAGACTCCACTTTGGATCATATGCGATGTCTATATATACTAAAACAATATTTGAATCAGAATGCACTAGATTTGAACTCTAGCGATGACTTTTGGTTTTAACAAGACTATTATCTAAAACACACTGTCCACACTGTAAAGCTCTGGCTGGTGTATAATATCAAAAACCAGTTGCCTACTCCCCCACAATCTCTAGACTTAAATACCATCGAACATTTATGGAACTTGTTGGAGCATAGGATTTAGAAACATAACATACTATCGAAAGCTGAAAAGATTGATTATGATGTAAAAAAACAGTTGAATAAAAAATTTCATTTTAATCAAAGTTTGAATGAAAATGTGAAATAATTATGTACACATTAAACACTTGTATTTTATTATTAGAAATATTTTTTAATGAATAATGTGAGTAATATTTACATAATAAATAATTTTTCGAATAAAATTCTGTACAAAAGGGACCACTAATATTAAAACTAAATTTAAAAAGTTAAAGAATTAGTTTGTAAGAAAAATTATTAATGATTAAAAGGGGCACTTGATTTTAGGAAAAGGAAATATTTTATAAAATGCTTCATTCTGAACAAATGATATAATATTATAATCTTTATTCGAGAAAGAATAAGCACTGTTTTATCAAGTTACGTCACATTAAATGGTTAAGAAATATTGTGCGGCATATAAAAGCTTTCCAGACGATTTATAGTAGGCATAAAATCTTCGCCATTTCAAATACGATGTGTTACGCAGAACATTGTCTTTGACTTAGTGTATTTATTTTTTATCATGTGTTGGCATAAGCATTTTCTCCTCCTTTTGTTTCTCTCTTTTAGATAATCTGAGATTTTCTTAGTAAGAAAACTATAAAATAGAGGAATTCGAATTTTTCAAGGAAAACACAGCATATAAGAGTAACAGATTCAATGTTACAGAACTATTTTAAAAATTTAGTACACACTCAATGGACATTTAAGAAAATTAAAATATTCAGGTGTGCGTTAAACACGTGTATTTTATTATTATGGATATTGGTTAGTAGTTTATCTTAGTAAAAGATATTTATTTACTCCAATTTAAAAGTTAACTCAGAACATTCGCCTGGTCAATATATTCGTTATATTGCTTCATTTTATGGTTTCTTTTTTATTCCTGTACGGTAACTCAACAAAAACTATTACTTAAAGTTTATTCTCACTTTCGAAAACTCTCAACATCTGACATGGACATCACACCTAAGGGTATTTGAAATGCTAAACAGAGCACTAAGCACTTAGGAGTTTATATTATATGTTAGGCAAAAATAAAACTTCTTTTTGGATTTTAAGGATTAATCCGTATAACATATTATTCTATTTTCCTTAACTCAATAATTCAAGGTTTATTCGACCAAAAAAGAGAAAATTCTACGAATGATTGAACATAAATTCACTAATTAGGAATTTTGCGACTTAATTTAAAAATTTTTATCATTATCTACAGACGTACTTTAAATTTATTTCTTCGAAGTTCAGATTAGTTTATTTGCCACACAACGGAGACATCATTCACATACGAGAGTTTTAACTAAACATAAATCTATAGTTTAAAACACCCACCATCAAAAATATTCTATCGTGATCGAAAACATTTTTGCTTGTTTTGTTGGGGATCAATGATAGTTTTTTTGATGGTTTTTAGCCTAGGAATGCTAATGAATTCAAGAGAGCTACATTTTAAAATAAAATCTGAACCATTATGAAGACTCAAAGGAAGTTTGGGATTCTAAACCATGTACTGCTGAGCCGACACTCATAGCATACATTCGGTTGCAAGATTAGCCATAACATCCATACTTTTATTTTCTCACAATAAAGAATTATAAAGAAACACTGCTCATTTCATAAATGGTTTATTATATTTTGGCAAAATTAATTTCTTAAACAGATTAATGTAGATGAAAAGCTATGACGATGAGCAGAAATTTCAATAATTGATGAAAATCTAATAATTTTAGTGTTAAATCGTCTGGGAACTTCACAATTAATTACATTTTTGCTTTGTTAAAGTAAAATTAAAAGTAAAGCCTAATTCAAATTTTATATAAGCCTGTGAATGCTATTAAAAAGAAATGTTGGAGCACATAAGTTTAGACATTTTTGTATTTTATTTGTTTGTCGAAAATTTATGCAACTAAATAAATGAAAGAATGTTTCTTCAAAGTTAACTTTAAATTCAGTTATTCCCTCTGGCAAATGAATGTTGATAATTTCAAACTGGGTAAAACATTAAATATCATTTTCTCAAGCTGAAAATGAATTAAACTCACAAAATCACTCACAGCATTAAACTCACAAATTTCAAATGAAAAACAATTAAAAAAATAATGTTAGGTTGTGAAATAAAATATATATTCTGATGCAAAAACTTTTCACTCTACTGCAATTGTAAATAGCAGTTTAATATAAAATTACACATGTTCATTTCTGTGAATAAATTAAAGATTAATTAATATTGGTACTCATTCATCAACTTCTAATTATAATAGATAAACTCCTAGGTATCAATATCTTTTGTCAATCCTTGGTTTTAAATAAATATTGATCATCTACAAGAATGTAAGCCTAAGATGGAATTCGAATCTTGTAATTGTTTAATAAATGCCAGTGCATTTGTCTACTTGCTGCCAGCCTGTCATTAGACATTAAGTACAATAAAAATGAGATCAAAATGTCAATAAAAATGTCAAAGTTTTTGGCACATGTTTTGTTAGAAATTTATTACGTGGTCAAAAGGAAATTAAACAAAAATAATAAGATTTGATTTCGCAATCAATTGATTTATATCTGATACTAACTAAAAAAACACTTGTCTTTAAAATTGGATTAAAATTGAAAATTATCATTAAAATAGAACATTTTGATAATCTTCTGACTCACTGTATAATATATGTATTATCTTAATTCCTTCATTTATACTTTTATCATAGTATAAAATACATTATTTTACATTACGAAATTTGACTATCAGAGAATTTTCAGTTATTTTGAAACACAAAAATTATTTTTTTAATCCAGTTTCAAAATTTAAAATAGCGAGTTATTTCTCTTTTAAAATAAATGTGAAACGTTGTTTCGAACTAAAAGTACTAAAATTTCAATAAAAATTCCATTTTCTTAGCGTATATAAAGAAAAGAAACACTCAAAATTTGGCCATTCACATTTAATTTTAAAATGATTTCAGGAATCTTCTTTTCATTCCCACTTACATTTATTTCTTAGGAGATGCATGAGAATTTTTTATATTACTGAATCCATTATGTTTTAGAATGTTTTCTACGTACATATTAAATAATACTGGCTGTATGGAATATTTCTGCAATCTAGTTCTTGTAACAAAAATGTTTTAGGGTATTTTTATGAGACACTTTATATATTGTCATAGTTTTATGAATCAGATGTAGCACTAAAATAAATTTCAATTGAAAAGGAAACATCTTTGAAATACAAATAAAAGAAATTTTAAATAGGCACCTATAAAGTTTTATTTAAACACTATTTTTAATGCATCCTCTAAGACCACTTTTTGCTTAATGGAGTTAGCTTGAGTGGTCTTTACTTTTAAAGATAAAATTTGTATGGATACAATTCCATGTGTTGGTAAACTGATTACCAAGCATTTAACTATTCAATTATCAGCTCATAATCTTAAATAACTAATTTACAATTTGATTAAGCAAATCAGATTAAAATTGAATTAAATTATTGATGGAATCAAAATAAAATTCAAGATATGTAATATTCAATTATGGTGATTCATAATTATTTTCTTGGAAAATATTTAAATGCCTCTTAATATGAGTATACGATTTTTAAAGTTTGGTACAGATCTGAAGGTTGCTAGAATCAATTCTAATAACAAATGTACATTTATTTTCCAGTATTTGAATTTAATTATAATAATTATTTTTTGCAGTTAAATTAATTTGAATTTAATTTAAAAAAATTATTTTCAATTTTTCTGGAGTAAAGTTTTTGATTTACAAATTAATTCATGGAATCAGAAATGATCTGAATTTTCTATAAATATACTCATCCAAATCTTATTCACTAAACATTGTTTGCTAGATAAATATTCTTTGTAATCACTATTTGATTATTATTCCCTTAAGTACTCTTTAAATATATTTGCTTATCACTCTATTGCTGTTTTTTGCTCTAAAAGTAATTTTAGTGGAACACAAAGCAAAAAGTGAAAGATTAATCACCTAATTGTTGAAAAAAGAAGGACCATTGACCAACCATTTAAAATCAGTTGAATTGACATACAAATTGATATTGTTTGGTTTAAAATTTAAATTAATGTATGTTTTTAACAAAATGATATTGTTAAAAACATACATTAATTTCAATTTTGTGAAAATTTTATCTGAAACTTTAATAAGATACTTTAATAAAAAATTTATATAATTTAAGAGAATAAATGAAAATTTATTATTAAGTTTAATTAGTTCAGTAGTAATTTTCAAGAATTCAACCTTGTGAATCATTTCATTGCATCAAGAACTGTAAAAAATAGCAATGTACGTTACTAATACTTAAGCCGTCAGATTTTTTTTCTATCTGCTAGACTATTAGTTGTGTATATTGCTATTTCTTGTAGTTTATAACCATAGGTGTAATCTAATGTCACCTGTATTAAGATGAAATTATATTTTGAATCATCCTTTATTTTATGTTTAAAATCAATTATTTTCAGTAGGTAAAACATTTTTTTAAAATTATTTTCTAAAAGAATTGCGTTTATTCTTTCTTTCTCTGAAAGCTGGAAAAAAATTGCCTCGAGAGACATTTGAAAATTTACACTTTGTCTTAAATATTTCTTCGCGCTTTAAAGTTTGAAAAAAAATATTCATCCCACACACACATTTACAATTGATGATACATAGAATTATATACAAATAAAGAAATAGTGTGTTAAACTAAACATAAATTTTGCATTAAATAAGAGCAAATAGAAAATAAATTTAATGGAAGAGTTATCACATAGTATATTTACAAGTAAAAACCACATATATTTACAAGTAAAAATTTTATTTTAAGTAACAAATTAAATAACATTACCAAGCATTTAGATCTTTTTAAATTATTATTTAGTATATATAAGTAAATATATATTCATCTTATTTACGATAGAACTTTAATGGAAATTTTCTAAATAAACTAAGAATTCAAGCTGAGTAGATTTGCTTAAGTTAATATTTTTATCATTTTCTTAATTTCAAGCACAAAATTAGATACTTGTGTCCTCAAGTATATACAAATCATGCATAAAATGTAATTAATTGCCACGTACATGTTAACATACTAACGTTTTTGAAATTTCTGTTTTCCTACCCTCTCATATTCTTTTACCCAACTGATTGAGCGATGATGTCTGTGATTTTGTTAAGAAAATAGTGAACTTTATTATTATTACATATACGAATGATAGTGAGGAACATGAGCATAGATATTGAGAGGATTAATATATTCGTGTACAAAAACTAACGGTATACTTTGATAAAGATTGAAACTAGAGCTAAAAACTCCAAACTATAGAGTAATTTCTTAGAAACTGTATGCGTATTTATTTACTAATATCAAGGGAAAAGAAACAAATATCTGTAAATTCAGTTAAAACTGTCATCAATATTTTTTAATACTTTTGATAATACAAAAGGACTAAAACATAGATACGAAGTTTCTCTACTAGTTTTATTGAACGTGCAGTTAAATACTGGGTTTCATAATTAAGGAAAAATATGTGCATATTATATGTGTATATTTAGTCGAATTCCATGAAACAGGTCTGAACGAGATGTAAAATCACTACTTCGAGACAAAGATATAAATCATGTAAGTCGAAAATATTAGCAATCACGTATGTTTGGGTGGAGCCATTAAAGGAACAAGTTTGAGAATCGCACGTTTTCGTTGGCTAGCAAACAACACTGAATTTCTTATTGTTTCTGTGTAGTTATCGATTGAATTTAAATTTTAACGGTAGCAATCACAAACACTTAGATGATGGAATGAGGTGGAAAATTGTGCGGAGGCTAGTCTAAAGTCCAGATTTTTAGAGAGTTCAATTTAATGGCCTCTGTGTGTGTGTATTATATGGAACTTATAAGAAGCAGTTCCTAGAAACCGAATTTACTGAGAGAAAGCCTGGGAAAAGTCATCCAAGAGCCACGACTCCGGTGGTATCACCATTTGTGTATTCTAGTGAGGCATAACAAAGAAGACACTGTTTCTCAATATTCTTTTGACTTGTATATGGCTACAGAAACACCAAATTCAAATGTGATTGTTTCAAGAAGACTTCGTGAGAGAGAGTAGTTTGCAAGAAGACATGCGACTTGCATCCTGATCATTGCTGCACACTGTATGCTTAGCATCTTTCAAAGAGCACAGAAAATGCAATATGAACCAATGAATGGCAATTCTCTTCACTGATGAGTCTCGCTTCAGCTTAAAAACACACATATCCCCACCGTTTGTTCATATCAAGAGAATTAATACCCTCTACCTCACCTTCAGTGAACACAAAATAGATCAGGCATCATTTTAAATACGGCACACCTCTCTCTGTCTTTGACAGAGGTAGTGCGGAAGCTTTGAGATATGAAGATAAAGTCTTGGAGCTCTATTATTCCTCTTCAAGGGTACAGTTGGACATTATTGGACGATAAAACGAAGTCACAACGAGCTCTTTTGCTCGAAACATTTCTAGTAAGTGGGATATTAAGCAGATGTTTTGCTCAAACAAATATCCAGACATCAGCTTCATAAATCATGCCTGGTAAGCTCTGGGGATGGCAATTGAAATTCACAACCCCTCTCCTAGAACAATACTAGCAATGAAAATTGCGTTGATAAATGAGTGGGACCAATTGACACATGAAATAATAAACTGCCTTAGTTCAAGTATCAAATTAAGCTGTGAGGCCATATGTCCAATTTATCCATTTTCTTGTTCTATTTTGCAACCACTATTGCATGCCTCTCTATTCCAATTAAGTTTACCCTTAATGATGCGAGTGTATTATTGCATAGTTATTTGTTTTCTAATATATCAGTATATATGCATATCAAATTTCGTTAAAATCAACCAAGCGTTTCTGGAGATAATAGAGCAAATTTGTAACTTCTTTAATTTTGAACAACAATGCAGTTAGTGCATTGCCTTTAGTTCAATTTTCTGTAGTTTTGATTTCTGTTATGTGCATGAATGCTTTTAACAGATCGAAATACTTATTATTGTACAACTCTGCTGGATTATTAATTTCATTCTTATTAACTTACGTATCTAAAGTTGCTTTTATGCAATAAATTGTGCTTAAATATTTAAATCACGATATATTATACATTCACGATTTAAATTTCATATATTTCTGTTAAAGTGAATAGTATGCCTAAAGTACAGTAATTCAATATTGAAAAGTTTCTCAAATTATTTTTTTCTGCCAGTAAATGTTCCATTATTGTAGCAAATACTTATGTATTACAAAGAATTTAAAAGTAATAAGTACCATGCAATATGTTCTCCAAAAGGTATTCAGTATCACATGATGATTTCTCATCTGTGTGTAATCTAAAATTAACTTTTTATTTTTGACTTAAAAATGATATTATAAATATACTACATTGTTTACCGGTTACCTTGTCAATATCTGTGTTTTGCTGTATAAAACATTTCATATTCAAGAAAATGTGATGTACGGTTATTCTTATATCTTGATTAATAAGCGCATTTCTAGAATGCTCTTTAATTTTCAACATCAAATTTTGAAATTTAATACTTACAAAAGTGTATAGTGTGAAATGTGTACATAAGTATAGTAATTACGTTACTTACACATTCAGATAAATTGGCATAAAGGCACTTTTTTTATTCATAATTTTTTTTTCCTTTCAAAAGAATAATAATTAAAATGAGATATTAAAATAAGCTGTGAAATTTATTGCTTTTCCTCTTTGGAATATAAAATAAGGCATTTAAAAAGAAGATCTTCTTTAGAAAATAATCTAAATAAAAACTACTCACAGTAATGCATTAAATATTCAAAAACCTCGTTCATCTATCACACCAAAGGTCATCGTAATTCCTTAATATGTTTATATCCTTTTGAATAGAAAATTTAATATTCGAACCTAATCGCTGAAAAAGAGATGTTTACTGGATTTCTTCTTTTCAATTAGACTTCTGATAGGCTGTATGATTGGAAATTTCGCAGGTTTCCTTCTTTATCACACGTGGACATTAACTGATATTATAATGTCCTCCCAAGGATCTTAAAAATAATCTTGTAAACGTTGGTTGATTCTGATGACACTTGGCAATGCCAAGCCCGCCCAGTAAGAGACTAGGCAAATAAAATCAGAAAGAAAGCTTCGTTTTTTTTTTTTTTTTTTTTTTTTTTTGAATAGACCACTCTTATACAAAGGTGGAAGTACGACTTTTGACTCATAGATGGTAGCACCACCTGAATCTTCCAATTTAGAGATTGAAACCACTGAAGACCCATAGCCTGGCTCCAACGATCCCCAGAGGAATTAATTTGTAATGGGAACATGGAGGACATTGCGACCCAACAGATTTTACGTGCCCCAGTCACCATTAGTGAACACGAAGGATCTTTAACTAAGCCGGGATTCGAAATCACCGCCTACTGGTAATGAAAACGGCGCTCTAACCAATTAGGCTACCGCAGCCTTTGTAAACGTTCAACTGTTATTTTGTCTGGTAATTAAAATCACAATACTTTGACAGTTATTAATCAATATATTTTGAATTTCATTATTTTAAATCGAATATTCAAAATGCAGATTTTCAAAAAACTTTTTAATCAATTTATTTTTTTTTAAATGCGTGAAGGAATTAAATTATTAAACTAAATCTTTAGTCTTAGAAACTTAAGTTTAGGGAAATGAAGGAGCTAAAAACCTAGGAAAGATACTCCGATTTATTCTAAAAGAGAGAGAGAGAGAGAGAGAGTTAAATGTAAATGATCATTCCGACCTTTTGAGTTTTGAATAATCCAATGTCTCTGAGATCCCTAGAGAAGTTTTCCAATAATACAGTTGGACGTGCATCTATTCATGTTATCTCTTGAACTAAGCCACGGTCTTCCTAGACGTGGATTATCATAAGGCGATGAATAGCTAGCCTGCCCTCAACAATCTCTCCCTATCATAAATTGTGAATATGAACACCTACGACTCCGCATGATAAATCTGCTTAATATGATTTAACGCGAGCTGCATTGCAAGTATATATAAACTTGGAATATACATTATATACATTTATTTTCCCATTCTTGTTGTAATGTATCTGATGCTCGATTTACAGAAATTAACATATGTAATGTTTAAATTCTGATAAACAGAAAACCTATCTGAAAGTTCTTTGTAGTAGAATAAAAAATACTAAATTTATATTCTAAATTTTTTATAAATACAATAACAATAATCAAAAATATTAATAAACACTTATAAATATAAATTAGGCATTAAATAATTTTGATTATGGAAGTATCGCTTAATTTAAGCTGTTATAATATTAGTGTACATATAACTTAAATATGTTTATATTACTCCATCAGAATTTAAATTAAAAATGATAAAAAAATATAATAAATGCGCTGATTGTATATATATTTATTTCTTTAAAGGCAGACCTTTAATTTTAACATTAGATTCAATCACGCAGTTAAAAATTCTTATAATGATTAATAAGCATATTTTATAATATACTGAGTATATTCATATATTCACCAAATGTAAATCCAAATGAAGATATTTATACAATTTTGATAGAAGGTGCAGATTTAATAAATTGAGAAAGTGCCTAATATTAAACAAGTTTTTTATATATCATCAACAAAACTTTGAAATTTTTTACGTAAAATTAGATATGTAAAATCAAAGTGTAATATATGGTAAAATAAAAGTGTAAAAGTAGTTATAAAAATCAACTGTAGTGGAATTTTTAATCAAGCTTGCCTTTCCTTGAGTGTTATGTATCCGTGGTTATGATCCGAATCTTATAATTGATTGAATTAAATAATTAAATGGTAAGAACCTTATTTAAATTATATATAGTTCAGATGGCTCTTTTCTGAAATGATTTATATAGTTTATTTAATTTTAATTTCCTACTTAGTAGGATCAATAAACCATATGTGCAAAATTCGACGCCGATTCCAAACTAAAAAAAAGTTTTTAAGAAATACAGCCCAGCTATAGAGAGATTCATGATTACCATGAAATCACTATTATAAAATATATTTTTATTAATTTTTATCAGTTCTTGGTAATCACACAAAAGTTTGCCCATATTAGAATAAAGTAACTAAATTTCAATGTAGTGAGAAATTTTTCTTTGCTTTACTAAATCCAAAGTAGTAAAAATCTCTTCACCAACGAGTGAAATGAATTGTGTTTAAACTTATGGTTTCATTGTTCACTTAATGATGTAGTTCATTAGTACAAAAAAATAAACATAATTATTATGAGCATTTTGAAATTAAAACGAAATATATATAGAAATAAATACTAACAGTTAGATAAATTTTAAATAAAAAAGCATGACAATCATGATTCATAATTAGAAGTGAATTAGTTCTTAATATTGCAATAAAATAAACTGCATACAAAATTTTAAAACACTTTAAACACAATTCATAAAATTATGTATTCCAAATGTGAGGAAAATTTTAGAAAGTTTTTTCAAAATTAATCAATTTGCATTGAAGACAATAAGGTTTATATAATAGTATTTGAATTTAAATTACGATATATTAATGATATGGAAAGGATTAAATTCTACACTTTTTTACATTATAACCATCTTAATTTTTTAAATGTCTGAAGATTTCTAAGAAAATAAAAAGTGCTGGTGAAATTTATAATATTAGATAAGGAATAATAATTTCTTACCTTCGTTTTTAAAAGTTAGAATATTATGTTAACTATTTACGTTTCCCTTAATATTGTAAATTCTAACCATCATTCCTAATATCTATTGCTGTTCTGCCACTAATTTATAAATGTATAAATATTATCATTAGAAATATTCACAAATATTTATGATAATTTTCCTTTCATTAATGCGTAGCAAATCTTTTGTTAGTCATTTTTAGATGCATCATTCTTTAGTAAAATTTCTTTTTTTATAATTCACCTGAAGCCGTGAATGTAATTTCGAATTCATGTTACACAAAATATGATTTATTTACTTTTGTAGTGGAAAATCTTTTCTAAAAATCTCTTATTCAACTAAAATGTATATCAAATTTTCTCTGTATTCAAACTGGAATATTGGTATTTTTGTATTAAAGTGCATAATTTCATAATTTTTGTTTGAATGATTATCTAAAAACTATGAAATTGTACTACTTAAGAAAGTTATTTTAGAGAAATGCACTTTTACAAAAATAGCAAAACACCAAGAAGAATTTATCCGATAGTGATGAAATTCTGTTGGCAGATATCTTGACTGAATATGCAAAAGATAAGGTTTACAAGGACAATGAATATGAATTGTGATAGTATCGCGCATTTCTACTGAGCAACTGGCGAAGTATAAAACCGATGATAGAGGCAGAAAGCTTATCATTTTTCGTTTTAACTGTTGTGATTCAGAAAAATAACGAACGATGCCTTCACGAAATTTTCGAAGGCTTTAAAGGTATCTGTATGTTTTGAAGGCGGTCGTATAATCGGAATGCGTGAAGCTGAGTAGTCATGCCGAGCAATGGGTTGACACTGGCAACCCTTTGTTAAGTTTGCCCCATTGCATAGCTGTAACTGCATTGATACTGACAAAGATGCTGGCAACAATGGTTGCCGCGAAGAAATTATCATTGAAAGGAAGGTTTTCAGTGACCACAATGGCGAAGCAAGATTGCTCAACAGGCCCAAATTGCTCAAACATTAACATTTTCTACTATAAGATGTACCATACACTGTTCAAAATTCTATTTGTACCTTACACCATATGACAGCACTTAGATGAGGGTAGATTATGCTCACAGTGTCCTATAAGACGTCTGCCTTTGACCCAATAACTGCGACAGAATATTCCGGTGTACTCTTGCTGCCGAACATAATAGTTACCACCAGACTGATATAGCACAAAATTTAGAGATGAATCCCATTTTACTCTGGAAATGGATTCCTATTGAGTACATACCTCAAGAGGCCAGGACAATAGTTTCAATCAGCGTTTGTTTTATAAACCATGGTATTGTGGTCTGCGGTAACAGAATGCATTGCAATCACTTGCAAGTATATTCTGTCTCGTATGACGAAAGAATAAATTCGCAAAAGATTGTATTTGCGATCTGGATCTAGAATATTTTTGCTTTGTCTCATATTACTTGTTAATTTATGATGTCAGAATAAATTGGAAATAATAAAAGTCATGAAATTTTGGATATTATGAAGGCTTTTCTAAAATGTTCTTATGGCCAGAATAATTACAATTTATTTCTTTTTCTTAATAAGGCATTTATAAGCAAATTATATATATCGTTTGGTCCAAGTATGATTGTGAAAAAAACGAATTTAACACGTAGATTTGCTATGTTAAAAGGATAGTGTTTATATTAATTTGCGAAATTTCATGATGATATAACAATCTATATATATATATATATATTCTCTAGCATTTGACACAGTTTTGTAAATGATATAATCTTATATTGAATTAATTAAATCAATTTAATTGTTTTTTTTGGAGAATTTATGAAAAATACATTTATATGAAAAAAGATTATTTCATCAATAATTCTAATGTCATTAAATAAAGAAAAATTTAAACGTTGAATTTAGTATTCCAGATAAACTAATTTACTTTAAACTTAAATTAATAATGTGTGATTAATGTAAAGTTAAATAACTTAAGTAATTTATAATAAATAATGCATGTGTATATCTTATTTGTATAAGTAATTTATTTTTAATTTAGATTCTATGAAAATTATTAAAAGTATCGTAATTTGTTTAGATTCATGTGTACACTATTATTCCAAATATCCTTTTAGCTTTCAGAATGTAACTTCATAGGCAATATCAAACAAATTATTGTTTAGATGATTTGATCTATAAATATTTTAGAAAACCATGATTGCAAAATAAAATATTTAAGAAACATTAATTGAAAACAATTTTTATACAGAAATATTAATGAATATAAAAATAGTTTTTGTGGAAGAACATAATTACAATCCAAACCGTTGTAAATAATAGTATAAGTACATGATGTGTGTACATACACGTCTTCAAAAGTATGTGCTTCCGATTTTTGTCCTTTTTTTTGCAGCAGATAAATGTGGAACAAGGATGCAATATGAAAGTAGTAATACAAATACAATTTACGAGATGCAATAAGAGTGATCCGTTTTCACAAATTAGTCCTCGCGTGTAAACAGAGACCAAAGATAAGCAAACAAGACATACCAAATGGTTTGAAACATTAGGTAATTCAAAATGCATTTTTAGCCTAAATTTTAATTAAATACAAGCAATATTGTTCACAGATTAAAATTCTTTATCTATAGTATAACGTTTTTAAATTAGCCTTGAAAGGAATAATTATATTTAATGCTATTAATAAATATATTTCATAAAGTTAATATGAAACTAGTATAATAGGTTAAAAAAAAATTATCTTAGTAAGTTGGTCCTTACTGGATTTAGTCCCATAAAAATTTCAACTCTTAATTTATTATACCTTATTTCATTAACAAAAGCATACTATTTGTATATTTCACATGAAATTAACATATTCAACTCTTAATAATTACAATTGCATAATTTATCGGGAATAAAATATTTTTAATTGAAGTTACATTTGGATGGTAATTTTAATAGGTGTAGCTATTGAAATAATATATTAATTGTTCTAATATGTAACAAATTTTAAATCAATGACAACGACTTTACAATTGTAAATGTTGCCAAATTCAAACTACAATTCCAATTAACGATTTATTTAATAAGTTTTGAAATTTTATAAACGTTTCATTATTGCTATTTCTGCAAATAACTTATTATTATGCAATAAAAACACATCAGGTGGGTCTGCTGTTATAGTTTAATAAACTGTAATCACAAAGGCAGGAATCTGAATCTCAGAATTCCCTAATTTGGTTGAAAATTAAGGTGATCGTTAAACAGAATACATCACTGTCATAATTATCTTGCATTTTAACAATGTTTACATATCAAGACGCTCCATTTTCTGAGTTCATGAACTGCGAATTACGAAGTCATTAATTCAGAGTTTAATGAGTAACTTAATGAGAGAGAGAGAAAATGAGTCTTTGGAAACTTTTCCTCAGTGTAAGACTGTCGATGAATATGGTATAACTTTTCAAACAATGCACTGCAGCTGCTGCGGCAGCTTAAAACAGTTTGGATCGAACTTCCCCGAAACTAATAGTGAACTCAGAATTTTGACAATTTGCATTCTACTAACTTTACACTAGCTACCTTTAAACTCTTGCGATATGAATAATTCCTTGTCTAGTTAATCGAACGAGCTTATTACGCAGAAATTCTAACAAGATCGTTTCCTTAAATTTCGGGATTGCATTTTCCGCTTTGAAATTCCCTTAGGTGTTTAATACACAATTTCTCAAGGATACATTTTATATTATTATATTGAATTTACCTTTGAGGAAATAGGAGAAATTGTAAAACACGATCTGAAAACAAATAAAATATTTTCTTCAGCCTTTAATTATTATTAAATGCTGAAGAAACTTTTGTTTTCAAAGCTTATTTTATCACATTAAACACAAATTACATTTGCATAAAAATAAATTCATTATAATTATTTCAATATTATTACTTAATTTTTAATTTACAAAAATATTTATAATATTTTTCTTTCTTAAAATTATTTCTCTAAATATATTTTAATTAATATATGTACTGCTGATACTATTGAATTAAGTTCCTTCAATAGAAATTCAGCAATTTTTTTAAGCATTAATTTACATTATTGGCAAAACCATTAATACTAAATTGTAATAGCTTACATTCTGTGAACTAATGTTAATCAAATTAAACTTTACTAATGCTGAACATTTATTAATACTAAACAAATAAAAACTGCATTATTTTATACTATTATAATTTTTTTTCTTTTATTACAAATTTTAATTATTTTCAAAAATTTTATACATCTATAAACTTTCATTGCTAAAACCTTTATTAATAAGCATTTAAATTTTAAAATAGAAGAGTTCCCCTACATTTTAATCTCGTGTGCGTTATTTATATTGATGATTATTTATATATGTCAACGACATAAATAAAACAACTGCATTCAAATAATTAAAAGTGTAAAATTATTAAGTTGATTTTTTGACTTGCGTAATTTAGATAACAAAATTATCTCATAACAAGAATTATGTATTCACTAACAAGTTATAGAACGTATATTTAATTTTCAAATTGCTCTCTGGATTTCTTATTATTATTATGGAGTTTTTACAAATATGCTCGATACTGAATAATAAATGTCATACGGTAGGTTGTAAAAAATTTTCTATTCCACGCAGATAAATTTTAATGTCTTAAAACTTTCTTCTTAGTTGCCTTTCATGTTGCTAAAATTCTATTCCTAAAATACCTTGGTAAAAGGGTGTACAGCTCTTTCTATTCTAGCATTAAACAATTTTTTTAGAAGTAAGTGCGAAAGGATATCCATAAAGCAGAGTCTCTATGTAGTTACTTTATTTAAAATATAGTTTATATAATCATTATACCATTATTTAAATTACAAAAAAAAAAGCTTCTGAGATTCTTCATGAGATTTTATAACCAACTCCCTATCTTCAGTGTCTCCGAAACAGCAGAGAAAGACTTCATTAAAAATGAGATAAAAAATTATTCACTAAAAAGTACCCTACTTTTATGAATATATTGACTTAGACTATTAGAAACAGCAGTAGCCATACTGATCTATAGCCCCAATATTCAATTATACATTATCGAGCAGATAGCTTAATGATTACATCTTTCCGACTTTAAACACAGAAAGTAGTCCTACCATGAGATATTTTAGTACTTCGAACAATGCTCTAAGGCTAAATCCTTGTCTAATTAACGTTAGTGTGGGAAATATGTCCATAGAGTAAAAAACCAATAAAGATTCTCATGAGCTTTCTGTACATTGATTAACGTAAACTTTGTTGAAACCTGTAGGCTTTGTATGTATCGTCGAGTGTTTTTGTAGTAAAGATAGGAACCACACACGCTTCTTTTCTAAAGAGACGATTGAAATAAGTATATTCCCAATGCATGTCCATCGTGAGCTTTCCTCACTTTATTCCTCATTTACAAAGCTTGATAGTAAAGGGATGAAAACTAAAGAACAGCATTCGTTCTTTGAGTTTCTTTAGATTACTCTTTAAACTATTGGCTATGATAACGATAAAATTGGTCTTCAAATTAAGAAAAACAGACAGTGGTGAAAAAGGTAAAGCTACATTACCACTTAAAATTTATCGTATTACATAATAAAAAAACCATTTGCGAGCTGTCGAGTAAATAAACTAGATATTCTCCAAACTAAATTATTTCCATTTGTGAAAAATATTAAGTTGCACAGTATCAATTGCGAGATATTAAATCAAACTAACACGAATTTATAAAAACTTTTTTTAACACACGTCAACACACAAAAATCACCTGAATTTATCTTACGCACCTTTATTATATTTCAAATATTTTAAATCTACCCATAAGTTTGCTCTTTTTAATAGTGATTTACCTATATTTAAAACTTACCCAAACTTAAACTCTTTGTCCAACTTACATTAATATATAATCTATAAAATAGAAAATATATTACTTTTGTTATAACTACATATTTCACTAGGACTTAACCCTTCTTTGCATAATGGTGGAAATTTCCATCATAACCTATAATGCCCAAAAATTATATAAGAGAACAAGTTCACTTTAAGTTGATCGTGTTTGGATACCTTTTTAATGTCCGTTGCATAAAAAGAAACATAGCTGTCAAAAATAAACAAGTGTCATTATCAGTGCTTAAAGTTGTCTCATTCCGCTGTTTGTTGTAGTTACAATAAACGTATGATTTCGTTCATAATTTTGTTTTATTATATTAGAGTTTCTATTGGTAAAAAATTGAAAATGAGTGGAAGAAAGGTTTGTAACACGTGTTTGTTATTTTCCTCTTTTATTTCTATTTAGTACTAAGCTAATGATCTAACTTTGGATAATGATGGAAATTTTTAGCATATTGTTTTTTGCTAAATTTATACTATAAATACATACTAAGATTTTTTTAACCATTTTTCCTTTAATTTTGAACATGATTTATATCAACTTGATTTAGTTCACCAATAAAAAAAATCTTGCAAAGAAGGGTTAAAGAGGAAATTTTATTTATTAAATTTTAAAATATTGGTATGGCATATCAGCATTTCATATTTAAAAACTTCAAATCGCATTTCCAAAGTTAATATTTCTAGTTTACACATTTTCATGCTTAGATTTATTTATTCATATTTTTTATCGAATGTCAGCCAGTCTGGCAATTCGGGGTGCTCTTCTCCACTTATTCAACTGAACCGTAGTTTGATGTGGAGTCCGACTTCTTCAATACACAAACGACATAGTCATCCATTTACACAAAGAAAGAACAAAGACAGGAGACGGTACATCCATGCCGAAACCGAGATCCAAACAGAGGACTTCCATATCCGTAAGTTCATTTTATACGTATATATTTACTTCACTCGAATTTTATGTAAATCACATTCCAATTAAATAAAAATTAAATTCTAAGAATAATTAAAACAAATTTTTCCAGATTCTAAATATTTCTAATAAGCTGACTTAGAGAGATATAGAATGATTAAGAATTATTTTTATTCAGTAAAATAATCTTAATTTAATGAATTATTGATATTAAATCAAAGGTATTATCGTCTTTTATATTCTGATTATCGCGATAAATTAAAATGTAGGATTTTCCTATATACGATTCAGTAATGAATTGATTAAATATCAATGTAAGCATCTCTTTATTTATCCTCTTGAAATCCTTCCTTTCTCCTCATTTTAAGTACCTTTTTTGGGTTTATTCACTTTAGTTTCTCTAAAGTGTATAAATCTCTAAAGTGAGACAATTCAAATACTATATACAGCGTGTTATAAATGCAATTTAATTTTGTTACGCTTGTTATTCATAATCATTGCTAAGCAATAATAGCAGTTTTCGTTTCTCGGTACAGACGTTTGAACATAATTTTCCAAATTAAAGTCACAAAAATTAAATATTAAAATCAATATAGGCAGGAAGACTTTATTTTTATTTCTCAGGCATTTTATTATAATTGTAACGGGTAAAACATTTAAAAAGTTACTTTTAAGGTTGTGTTAAAAAAATTTTATTTCAATATTTTCTGTTCATAGACATTTTTCCGAGCATAAATATTTCTCGAGATGGTGACTTTGCTTAGAAATAAAGTTTCACTTTACTTTTGCAATCTTTAACTAAAGGAAAACTAAATTCCCTGTTGTTAAAAATAGCGTACTTGAGAAATTGATGCGTTCACATAACAAGAATTTTAAGATTGACAAAGGCAATATTCAGTCACGTAATAAAATGCACTACAAGATACTTTCTTTAATCTTGAAAGTAAAACATTCTATCAAAATTACTTTAAAATCATAAAAAAGAAAATTTTCTAGCATTGAGAAGTTTAAGCAACGAAAAATTTCTTTTATAAAAATTTTTCTACGATTAAAACATTTTGATTGAAAGGCAATATAAAAATCTGAGAGTGCTTAAAATGAGTTTTAAGCTTTTTGTATACTTAAACAAGTTATCAGAACATTGGAAAGGTACTTAAATACAGAATAAAATAAATTTCTCTAAAATCCCTTTACTTTTAAATTCAGTAAGCTGAATTTTATTATTAAGTAAACAGAAAGTTAGTTTGTTAGAAGAGTTTTAATTCTGATTGCTGGCAGCTAGCTATAAGCCTTTTTCATAATATCAATTCTAGGAAATTTATTATAAACTTATTATATGTGTTTTAACTTCTTACCTTTAGCCAGTAAGGCAGTGTTTCTCAACCTTTTAGTGTTCACGGCCCAATTTTCAATCATAATTTTCATCGCGCCCCCCCCTCCCCACCACATACAAAAAAATATATACAATAATAATGTATTTTGAGTATTTTGGCGCTAAACTTACACTACAACCTTAATTTTAAACTTTACAAATTACCAAGAATACCAAAATTTATTGACATTTCGCAACATCGATCCTCAGCATTGAAAAAACGAGAATCCTATGCTTTATTATTGCTCTTGCGTCCCGCTATGTCTCGGCATTCTCACGGTTTCGCGAGAAGTTTGGAGTTGTCTGGAATTTGTCTGGTCAGCAAAAAATTAAGCTAGGAGCGTGCGCAGATGTGAACAAATGTTTTCTAATAGGGAGAAGGAGAAAGTTCTAAGACTCCAATTTCAATTCCAGACAATCTCATTCGAGTTGATCCTTCTATCGCTATTGAATCTATTCTGGATGTGTATATTATATATATTTTCGTGCAATTGCAATTCACCGTAATAAATATTCACGGCAGCAGACTTATGCAGAATCATGGATAAATTTTTAAGCAGGCGTAAGCGAGCATTAGACGATAGACAAGCATCAACAAGTACACAGATAAGCGTGGTTCCGAAAATAAAATCAAGAAAATATTCTCAAGAATACTTAAATTTTGGGTTCACTAGTACTGAAGTAAATGAAGAAGAAAGGCCCCTGTGTATCATTTGCTCAAAAATGTTGGTGGCAGACAGCATGAAACCTAATAAACTTAAACGTCATTAGGAAATGCTTCATAATGAGTACGTAAACAAACCCAGAGAATTCTTCGAATTAAAATTAAAATAATATGAAAAGCAAAAATCATTGTTTAAAAAAACTTTGTCTGTGAATGAAAAGCTTTAATTGCCTCTTACAAAGTTTCACATAAAATAGTCAGATGTAAAAAGCCTCACACCATTGGTGAAGAGCTTATTTTGCCAGCCGCGATTGATATTGTAGAAATTATGTTTGGATATAATTTTGCAAAACAAATGCAGTCTATATCTCTTTCAAATGATAATGTTGCCCGTCGAATTCCAGATATAGCTGAAGATGTAGAGTGTCAGCTTTTGTCGAAGTTGAGTTACAAATTGTTTTCAATACAACTCGATGAGGCAACAGATAGTAATAAAGATGCTCATTTCATTGCCTATGTTAGATTTTGTGGTGAGTCAGTAGTAGAAGAATTACTTTTCTGCAAACCAATAGAACTCAAAGCAACAGCACTCGCTTTATTTGCTATCTTAAATGATTTTATGAACGAGGCAAACATAGAATGGAAAAATTGCATCGGAATATGCACGGATGGTGTGCTCGTTCTATGTCAGGAAGATTCCAAAGTATTCAAGCACTTGTGAAACAAAAATCGCCACAGTGCGTCTGGACACATTGCATGATCCACAGAGAAGCTTTGGCTTCCAAAGAAATGAGTCCTGGTTTGATTATTGTGTTGACTACGGTTGTAACCGTAGTAAATTATATAAAATGAGACCCCTGAAATCAAGAATCTTTTCCGCACTTTTAAAGACATGGGTGCAGTGCATTCAGTGTTTATTTGGGTACAGTACATTCAGTGTCACTATTTTATTGCGAGGCAAGATGGTTATCACGAGGGAAATTTTTGCAACGTGTTTATGAATTAAGAGAAGAAATCGCCGTTTTCCTAGAAGAGGAAAATAGACCGGAAGCTGAGAATTTTCGTGATAGTTTATTTGTGTTGAAATTGAGCTACATGGTCGACATATTCGAGAAATTAAATAACTCGAATCTTCAACTGCACGGAGCAAATACACATACATATTGATACGATTGATAAAGTTAATGCTTTTTGTAGGAAATTGGAATTGTGGAGCAGAAATTTAAAGCAAGAAAACTTAACAATGTTAGCAAATTTGAATGATTGTATTAAAACTTACAAGGCTGAAGAACAACATTTAAAAGTTGCTTTTGTAACCATTGAAAATCATTTAGCAATGCTAGCAAATAATTTTAAAAAGTACTTTCTTGCTGAAGACAAACTGATATCAAGTTACAAGTGGGTGAGGGATCCATTTCAAAATACTCCCGAAGGACTCTCAATCGAAGAGGAAGAAACCTTCATAGACTTCACGGCAAGCGGCGAAACCAAAAGACAATTTAGTAATAAATCACTCTTTGAATTTTGGGCAGGAGTGGATGATGAGTTTTCTGCACAAAAACAAGGGCATTTCGCATTCTACTACCATTTTCAACATCTTACCTTTGTGAAACTGGATTTTCTGTGGTGGCTTCTTTGAAGACAAAATATAGATCTCAGCTAAATATAGAAAAAGAACTGAGAGTGTCTATTTCTAATATTAAACCCTCCTTCGAAAAACTTTGCTCTCAAAGACAGGCCCAAGGAAGTCACTAATAATTATTAAATTTGTTTTAATTTAGTAAATTGTTTTCATTTAATAAGTTAATTATTAAATATGTCGAAATGTATTTTGTTTTGTATGTGTGTTCTTTCCATTCAGTCACTTAATCAATTTTTTTAAATAACATTTTCTCTTGGATATGATCGCGCCCCCCCCATTAGTGTGCTCGCGCCCCCTTAGGGGGTCGCGCCCCACAGGTTGAGAATCACTGCAGTAAGGCATACATAATGCATTTTTCGTATTATTAATTGACAAACATTGAATAATAATTCAATTGACCAAGGCTTAAATAAAACGATTTTTTTTCGTATAATCCGCTTTTTAAAATAGTATTCTTATAGAAACGTCACTACTTTTAATGTAATTATAAAAGCTTCACCATTCAATGAGTTTCAGATCGTATATGTACAAAGTAAAAATATTTATGCAAGTGATTTCTCGATTTGATTCTTTCTAAAGCTTCGTTTACTATTGACTCAAAATGTTATAACATAACTCACGTTTTTAATATTTTTTTAATATTAATTATTTTTATCTTGTTACTTTAATGAAACTTTTTGCATGAAAATTATTTCTTTTGCAAATGTGTATTATCAACCAAATAAGAATATTCACAAATGTATTTATAAGTGTTCAATTTGGAAATAACGACACAACAGCCATATTATATTTTACTTATCAAATTTAAAGTATCAAAAGTAAACTAAGAAAAACATTAAGTCATTAGTTACACTATCATTATGAAAGGTTGGGGAAATGTAAATTTAAAATTAAAGAAATTATAAAAATAGGAAACTTTTCCACAAAATTTTCATGCATACTTCGCTTGCAAATAAACTACAAGAACTTCCACTTTCAAATTCATAGAAACAATTAGATATAATGAATAATTATTGTAAGGTATACAATGAAGCCACTTTATTAAATAAACTTTAACGAACTATTAAGATTTGGAAAATAATATATAAGCACTAAATGTTATATCATTGAAAAAGTTATTTACGTTCAACACTATATATTGTGTTTCCAGAAATGTGCATGCATATGTGATAAGTTTGAGAATCAAATTTTCTAAATGTTGAAAGTTCTTATGAAGATTTAAATTTTAAACTTCTCAGGAAGGCTGTTGTTGTTACTATTCTTTCCTGATCTAGAAGCAGATAGATCTGGTTAATGAGTCCATGTATTCTAGTACAATCAATCACTAGAAAGAGATATTAGGTCCTCTAATATAAGACTTAGGCTGTTGAAGACATGTTCTGGAGAAGCTAGTTTCAGATGACGCAAACTACAGGTTTGGAAAACTTTTCAAACGGAGATGAAAGTTAATCCTTTAAGATAACCAGCATTTAGACTTGATATTGTGATATTTCGTCGAAAACCTCTCGATCTCAAGGATGCTATTATAAAAAAGTGATGAACAAGAGGAGTAAAGTCATTTTTTCTGCATTTACATTTCCATACAGAAGAAATATATTGGAAAATGATTGAGTCGGAATCAGCCAACGCCTTAGTGGAGATTTTTTCCCGACATGTTAGATATTTCATGATTTGCAACCCTGAAGTGAGAGGGCATCGATTGAATGTAAACAACTCGTTTAAGGGACATGCATATAAGCTCTTGGAATATTTGTAAAACTACATGGTCCCTATCAATACCAATTTTGTAGGTTATGACTAAGCATCAAAATGTTTTCAGAGTCAGTGTCACTTGGATCTGTTCCAATCCAAAGTATATGGGGATTAGTTCAATTCTAAGGACCAAGCAAATATTGAATTACGCCAAAAAACTTCCGCAAAGAGTAGTTTTTAATAAATATTCCAGTTCCTGTTTCAAAAGGCATTTTTGTTTCACGAGTACGAACTATTACGACATTTTTAGAAGTTGTTCTTGAGGTAAAGAGAAAACTATTTGAGATAAAGAAAAGTAAAAAATTAGCTATATACTTTTCTAAATTAATAAAGAAAACTCTGCAAAAGCCCTCTAGACTACAGATATGTAGTATAAGACAGGAAGAGACTGATGATGTGATAAAGTATGGAAAAAGGGCACACAATTTGTTAGAGACCTGCATACTCCATAAATTCTGCCAGAAAGAATTTATAAACATTTTACAAACCTTCTAACGCGAAAATAGGGACAGGACAATGAAGTAAAAACAATGCAGCTTTAGCAGCTGCATCTACCTTTTCATTTCCGTCTAGACTCACATGGCTTGGATCCAACAGAAAACGATTTCATAGCCCTTGCTGGTAAGGGAATCTAATGTTCCAAAACTCTTGGAAACAGGAAGACAATTATTGGTATTTTTAAACGCTTTTAATACACTCAAACTGTCAATATACAGGCAAATATTATGATAATTTTCCGTATTCACGAGCTGAACAGCTTGATAAATGGCTATAATTTCAGCAGTAAAGATGCGAACTGCTCCATGACTGGTATTAACATAAAATATGCCACAGCCAAAATGTCCTGCAGTTTTCGATCCATCCGTGAATACAGGCGTGTATGATGAATACTGACAGCGGTGGTATAGATAAAGCTTTTAAAGAACAATTGAATTGTGTCCTATTTTCTAAACTGAGCAAAAGGATTAATTATATTAATCTGTGGATCATGCCAAGATGGCTGTGAAAGTAAGTCCGTTTTAATAAAACGGAAATCATATAGCTATCAACAAAAGATGAGATATGCGAGTGAGAAACGTTTCATTTTCAACCATACAGGATTCTATCTCTTTAGTAGAGGAGTAAAAATCAAGGAACGCAAAGGATATTGATTGCAAGACAATCTTAGCGCAGTAATTGATAGACAGCTACATTCGTCTCAGGTCTAAAAGGCAAAAGCTGACAAATGGCAAAATGACTCCGGAAGGGTTACGTGTGGAATGCGCCTGAACATATTCTCAAAGCAAAATGATGCACAGTATTCAATATGCGTAAAACAGAAGACCTAGCAGATCCATACACAACACATCCGTAGTCAATATGAGATAAACTGATTGATAGACACGAAGCACAGTGAAAAGCGATCAGCACCATAAGATGTATTTGATAATATTTTGAGGATATAAAACGATCACTTACACTTCTTCCGCAAATGTAAAACATGTGGAAGAAAGGTACACTTTCGGTCAAATATCACACCAAGAAATTTAATCTCATTGGCCATAGGTATTGGAGTGTTGTTCAGATAGATAACAGTATCATTGGGAATGCTGAGTTTTTTGCAGAAATGGACACAGCCACTGTTTATTTCTGCAAGAAACGCAGCATTAAGAGATCAAGTACACTAAGACATTAAGTAAATAAATTAGCAAAACACTATGCAGCTATTTTATTAACAGATGTTTGTAATTGTCTCTCAATTAAACCTATGTTTTAACCTTGGCAATATATTTGCAGGTCATCTACATACATTGTGCCATGAACTGAAGATGATAGGAGATAATGCATGCTACTGATGTACTCTCAATAGATGCGAAAATTATAATAACCATCAGCAGCGTCTCCTCATCTTCGGTACACAACAAGAGAGAACAAGGTACAAAACAAGAGATATAAAACAAGAGAACAAAACAAGAGAAGCGATATCGCGCTTCTCCGCATTTTTGGTGCATAACAAGCGAAGCCCAATAGCGCTTCACCACATGCAAACAGTTAACAGCACACACTTTCTGGTTTTGCAGGTTTTCAAATGTTTCATCTGTTGGCGCGTGATATAAGTCCTCTGCAGAAATAACAGCGCGTGAAAAATTTAAATTGCCGTGAGGTTCAAAAGTAATCGCTATATCAGCTTTTTTTTCATACCTTGCATCAGCATAGATTGTTTTTCGGATGTAGTTTCGTCTACCAGAATACCCAAGCTTAACTTTTTACTACATTTTAGTTCTCCAAGGTAAGACGTAATACCCTTTTCAATAAAAAAGGGTAAACAGATTCAAAAGAACTCCAACTTTTTTTTATTATAAAACATTTCACTTAACATACTATCATTTGTTGCTCCCGCAGGAGTGAGAAGTTTTTTTTAGCCATATAGAATCAAATAAATTTCGAAGATGCATATTTCCAATAAAGTTATCTGGGAAACATTTGTCAAATGATATATCCCAGGAGAGAGTGTCAATAAATCATCTTTAGCTGGCCATAATGAATTATTAAAATGCACGAAGAAGAAATGTATTGAAATGTCACTTCATTCATGTTTGCATATATATAGGATTGCTGTTTCATATACCTTCAATCTTAGCAGTTAAATTCTAGTAGCTAGTTTTAAATGTGAAAGTATTACCGTTCAAGCAGTGAAGAATTTACTCTTATGATGATTATTTTTTGGACACAGATAGTGAATTCAATGATCTTTCAGGAGCTCGTAATTGGTACCCAGTCGACAGTTCCACAGTGATAGCACCACCAGTATTTCACAACTTTATATTGCATTTAAGAATAAACCAGAAGTCAACATATCTGTATTCGATTTATTAAATCCCCTTGAGTAATTTCACCATTTTTTGATGACGAAATTTTAGAATTCATTTGTTTAAATACTAATCAATTCACAAAGTTATATCTTGAAAGTAATGAATTGATTCCAAGTTCTCGTTCATCTCAGTGGGAAGATATAAAAGAAGAATTGAAAGTTTTTCTTGCTTTAATCATTAAAATGGGTATTGCTAAAAAACCCCAAGAAATATATTGGTCAAAACATTTTTTGGTCGATACACCATTATTTCGAACGGTAATGCTAGAAAAAAGATTAAGAAAAGATTCCCAGGGAAAAAATAAAAAAATATCGAATATTTTGAATCTCTTGGTAACCAGATTCAAGACAGCAATAAATTGGCAAATAGATTTGAATATTGATGAATCTTTACCAATTTTCAAAGAAAGGCTTGGCTGGAAACAGTATATACCTAACAAAAAGGTAAGGTTTGGAATAAAATTCGTTATGCTTTTCGAATCATCGTCTGATTTTGTGAACTTTATAATATATACAGGAAAGGATACTTGTTTAAATCCTTCATATCATTAATATGGCCTTCCTACTTAGAGAGTTCTTACCTTGGTAAATCATTACCTGGATACAGGGCATTGTATCATAACACAAAACTTTTACAAGTCACTCAAGCTAGCGGATTATCTTAAAAAGAAAAACTGATATATTTGGAACTTAAAAATTAATTAAAAAAGGTGTTCCAAAACTTTTGAAAGAAAAAAATCTGAAGCGAGGTGAAATGGGACTCTAAAAAGTAAAGATGTTAGCAATGACATGGATGGGAACCTGTTGCCATATTAAGTACCATACATTCGATGGAAGAAAAAGAAAACAAAATAAATGTGTAATGAAATCCAAAGCAATTATTGACTATAATCTTAAAATAGGTGTAGTGGACAAAGTTGATCAGTGTTTTCTAGCTACTATTGTACCAGAAATGGACTAAAAAATACAATAAAAATATTTTAAGAATTTAAAAAATATTAAGAATTAATAAAAATTTAAGAATTAATAAAAATTTATTAAGAGACATTTGCATTTGGAATTCATTCATAAGTATTTAAAGAAAAAAGTGTGGAGAATTGTCTTATTTAACTTTTCGATTAACTTTAGTAGAAAAAACTATGGAAACATTTTCAAGCAGAACCATTTATACAAAACCAATCAAGAACGTAATTTTGAAAACAGTTGGAGAAGATTTTCTTGAATTCATTCCTCCTAATGACTGAAAAATAACTCCAACTCGTTGTTGTGCTATATGCAACAATGAAAGGAATAAAAATTGGGAAAAAAATAAGGTGAGAAACGCGATACTATTGCAAAACTTGTGACGTTGCACTTTGAAAAAGTTGAAAGCAAGGAGCTGGACATTCTGGAGAATAATATAAAGTAAGATTTGATTTTTCCCACAACTATCACATTATGAATGCATATAAATGTGATGATGGCTGATGATGGGTGGAGGTATGGAAAGATGGCATGTAATTTGTTAGACCTGCATATTCCATAACTCCTACCTGAGAGAATTTAGAAATATTTTTACAATCCTTCTCACGTCGAAAAGAGGGACAGATGAATGAAGTAAAAACCATGCAGTTTTAGCAGCTGCATCTGTCTTTTCATTTCCCTCTAGATCAACATGATTTGTGATCCAACAGAAAATTATTCTTAGCCCTTGCCAGCAAGGGATTCCAATGCTCCGAAAATCTTGGACACAACAGGATAACAATTGTTACAGTTTTTCAACACTTCTAATACGCTCAAACTGTCAGTATATACGCAAATTTTATGATAATTTTCTATATTCATCAGCTGAAGACCTTGAGGAATTGCTGTAGCTTTAGTAGTAAAGATGGAGAAGGATTTAAGGAGACTTTACCTATGACTGGTATAGCATAAAATATGCCAAAGCTAACATGCCTTGTAGTTTTATATCCACCTGTGAATACAAGTGTGTATCATGTATACTGACAGCGATGGCATAGCTGTTGATAAAGCTGTTGAAAAACTGTTGAAGTTGTGTCCGATTTTCTAAATTCAGCAAATAGATTAACAAATGTTACCTGTGGATCACACCAGGGTGGATGTGAATGTTTGTCCATTTTAATAAAATGGACTTCATATAGGTCTGTCAAAAATGTTGAGATTGAATACGAATGAGAAAAAGTTGGATGCTATAGATGTGAGAATCATCTCTTCCATGCAGGAGTGAAATTCAAGGAACGTAAAGGATGTTCAGTATCAGACATAACCTTAGCGTAGTAATTGAGATACAGCTGCATTCGTCTCAGGTCTAAAATGCAATTGTTGACAAATGGCATAAGCGCTCTGAACGGATGATGTGCGAAAAACGCCAGAACATATTCTCAAAGTAGAGTATTGCACAGTATCTAATCTTGATCTGCTAAGACAGAAGACTTAGCAGATCAATACACAACACACTCGTAGTCAATACAAGATAAAATGAATGTTTGATAGACGTGAAATAGTGAAAGCGATCAGCACCCCAAGATGTATTTGATAATACCTTGAGGATATGAAGCTACCACTCACTTTTTTAACAGATGTAAAACATGCGGGAGAAAGGTCAACTTTCGGTCCAATAAAACACCAAGAAATTTCATTTCGTTGACTACAGGTATTGGCGTGTTCAGTTTGATAACAGGATCATTGTGAATGCTAGTCTTCTCGCAGAAATGGACGCTGCAGCTCTTGCTAGGAAATACATTAAAGCACACCATGCAGTAATTTTATTTACAGATGTTTGCAATTGTCTCTCAACTGAACATGTTTAACCATGGCAAGATATTTTCATGTTTTTAGATTGCAAGATATTAATATACATTTGTTATGAACTGAAGGTGATAGGAGAAGCATCTACTGATGTAATACATTAAAAATTGTTATACTTAATTAAGCAGAGTAAGCCCTTTCAGGAGGCTGTGCGGAGTGGATGATATTCTTCTGCGAGAGTGTATTCTCCTGGGAGGTTGCAAGCGTGTGGGCACAATTTCATTGTACTCAGCTAAACCACACAGGTGAAGGAGCCATGCAAGCAAGTTTTTTCGCTTCAAATGATCTTTGGACACTTGGACTAAAAGATGTCACTCACTGCCTTCTCTACGAGTTTTATGTCACCTACAATCAATCACTTCTTAGGAATACAAGCTGAAAAGATTGGAAAATAAAAAATGTACAATTATATGAACACCTATTTAATTTACAAACTGAATTAGATAATATTTACTCGACAAAGAAAGCAGAAATAAACATGTATTTTTTATTACATATAATTTGAAATAATGATATTTGATAAAGAAATTTCACTTAAATAAGAGGAAATATGGGTTTATATTTCTAGTAATTTGAAAATAGTTTAAAATCTTTGAAAGTGTGAAAAATGAAACTTAGTTCAAACATAATTACTCATTTTAAATACACGGATATAAAATAAGACTTTTTTCCTTTTGATATTAAAAAATATTTTAGAAAACTCTTTTACAAAGTTTGAACAAATAACATGAACTATTTCAGTTTTAATTGGTCAATTTATATATATATATATATATTTACCAATCAATTAATTACGCTCAATGTGGTCATTTTCTGTACGCGAAAGCTCATTAGAGTTTTAAGTTGATTCCAAACCACTAAGAACAAACATTAAAGCAATTTGTCGTTCAATGAGCATTTTTTGATAGCGAGCGTTAAACAGCCCGGGACCTGCTATTAAAAAATAATTCCGAACCACAACTACATGCAGACTAAATTTTAGCTCATCAGTTCTTGGGTTCAAATCCCAATGCAAGTAAGCCATCCTTTCGGATAAAAGCTCCATAAAGTATGCTTAGTAGTCTCTTCAATCAGTTTAAGTACTGAAATATTGTTGACGACCTGGCAAATGTATGATAGCGTTAAAAAATACAATTAAGCATGTTGGATAAACACTCTGAATATTACATTGCATTGCATAACATATTATTTTATATAATAATTGAATCGGAACTAATTAAATTGGGAATTAGTTAATGTAGATCTTTACATTAGGAAAATTTCAACGTCAATGCGGAAATTGAACCCAAAATTTATGAAACTGACGATAAAATAATTGGGCATTTGTCTCACCAAAGTGAAAAACCGCACGGATAATTTCATACTTACATGGGAATAGTTTCTATTATGAATAACACTATATAATGCTAAAAGTACAATACATATACGTAATAATGCCCAAGATATAAGTACACGTTTTATACTATGAAGACAATGCACAAAATATTGATTATGCTGTTTGATATGAACTATAGTATATATGAATATTCCCATGTAATTATTTTTTCAAAACTGTGCTAGAGAGCTCCAATGCGAATCTTTGTCATCGCAAAGGAGTCTGCATAAACGCAAATATAGGAATTTCCGCTATATTTAAATTAAAATTGGAATATTTCTAATAAAAAGCACAATATATTTTGATTAATGTAAAATACATATAATAAATACTCATGGGATGAATACATTTCCTAATACAAAGTTATAATGCATAAAATAAGGATTATGCAGGGTGCTTTGTATTAGGTATTAGAATATTCTCAAGTATTA
Source organism: Latrodectus geometricus (assembly GCA_026290005.1). NCBI lineage: Eukaryota > Metazoa > Arthropoda > Arachnida > Araneae > Theridiidae > Latrodectus > Latrodectus geometricus. The sequence continues at coordinate 64,175 of JAPDSC010140940.1, forward strand.
TTTCAAAATAACTTCCACCCTACGAGCACCAAAGCGAATATTTAAGCCATATTTTAGTACTTTGTATATATGGAAATATAGGAATATTTTTAATTAAAAAGCAAAATATATTTTGTTAAACTCACAACACGCAAAATAAGTATGATATTCATGTTGTCTTTATTAGGATATAAAGCATAAAAATAATTATTCTTTGTTTTATTGTGTATAAGAATATTCCCATCTATTATTTCCAAACGTTGTTCACATGAAAATCTCAAATTCAAATTTTTTAAGTATCGTTAAGGACTCTACAGATATGAAAGCATAGGAACATTTCTGTTTCATTTGAATTTCCATAGAAATAATCTTTCTCATTAAAAAACCCAAGATTTTTTCCTAGATTAATTTATATTTTAAACGTAATATATTCCTCTGGAATATACAAATATTTTGCAATGAGGTAATGATTCGTAATATAGTTTTTTGAGTGTTTAGATATTTATATTATATATTTTCCCGCATGTATTTTATCAAAGCAATACATTTGATTAGATGCAGATATTTATCGTTTAAGGATTTGTTGTATATTTGCAAATACACTAATATCCTTTTTATTTACATGCATAGGAGTCTAATTAAAAATCAAAAGATCTTATTTGAAAGATAAATACAGATATATACCTTGTACATTACCATTGCTCACTCGTGAATATTTCAAAAACATTTTATGATATTAATTTTAACCTATGTAATGCCTCTTATTTCCCGTATATTTATAAACTATGGTGCTATGTCTCAACATCTACTGTACTTCTTCAAATTTTATTTAAAGGTTTCCTGATCACGTAGTTCCAATTTAACTACAACTTTAACAAGAATTTCTGTTTTTTCTATAAGTTATGTTCTACAGTTTTTTCTATAAGATATGTTAAATCATTTAATTTAAAACTAAGAATACTTCAAACCGAGAATTTTATTAAGAAATAAGTTAGGTGTATTTCCAATTGTCTTTATGAAAGTAATAAATTTTTATTTATAATTATAAAATTATATTTTGTTAATTAATAATTGTTTTTATCAAAACGTGTTATTACTTAGTTCTTTCTTCGTAAAATTTTTAACTGCCAAATTTGTTACTATGCAAAAGTAACGCATGGAGAGAGTCAACTCTCTTTTCACAGTGTGGTCACTTGTCTGTTGGCAATTTTTTGGAAATAAGAGTTCAATTTTCGTAAACATAGTTTGAATTGCATTTCGATTCATACTAAGTCGGTACAAAAGAGAATAGGTCTTTCGAATGCTGAATTTATTACAAAAGTTTTAATAAATCCTTTTTAGATTAGTTAAAGAGTTTATTTCTCTGACAAAAGGGGGGAAGAAGCTAAAGAAATGCTTTTATTATTTCTGCTGTCCAGAATATAGCTCGTAATGGTTGCACCTGATTGTGCATTGGTTCAATAATTCATATTTTTGTCACTAAAATTTAATTTTTATGCACTAGGGCTAATTTGACAGACCACAGTTAAAATGAACTAGAAACCACAAGAAACATTCATACCCGTGTTTAGAATCGGTTACGTGATCTGTAATATCGAGTCAGACTATTGCACTAGCTAATCAGTTTCCATTGAATGTAGAACGACTGGAAGTAAAGGAGCTTGTATTATTACATGAGTAACATAAAACAGGCTGTATTTTATTTCAAATTATTTATTACAATTTTTGTAATTAATTAAAGCGGTGACTTAAGTTGATTTAACCTCTCTAAAATTGTTAATGCCATCATCTACTGTTTGAATATTTTTTTTTGCTTCAAAACGAGTGTTTAGAAGCTCTTATTAGCTTCTTAAAAACAATTATATTCGAAAATTAAATTGATTAAAGTATGTGACATTGGATCCCCCTTCTTTAAATATTCATAAAATATAAATTACATTAATTTTTTAGGATTTTATTATGGTACTCCTTTGTTGATGTCAGCAAATATGATTTCAATTTTTCAAATGCGAGTCCGATTTGAAATACAATCATTTATAGGATGAAAATTATTGACACTAAATTCAGTATTTACCAATTTAATAATCAAAGGGACTATGTAAACTCAATACCTTTCATTCTATTAGTTCTTAGCTAACTCAAATAAGCGATGTATAGTAAGTATATTAACTTTGGAGAGGTAAAATACTTATTTAAAAAATTATTATCAAGTAATATTTAGTCATTTCATTACCAAATCTCACATTTCAATTTTTTATGCAAAAATGAAAGATAAATCCAATGTAATACATTAAAAATAGTGAAAATCTGAAGTTCAAAGTTAAAATGTGCTAAAGTCTTAATGAAAACTTAAATATGGGTAATTCCCAAAATTTCAAATAATTTTCAGTAAAAGTTTCCGTTTATAGTCTTCTTTTAATGTAAATAAGACATGTTATGATAAAAGCCGATTTCAATTTTAATAAAAAATGAAGTCCAATTTCTGGCTACCACTTAGAAAAAAATAGGCTTATAATTCTAAAGCAAATGTAATATCTTCGAGTGAATAAAAACACTACAAAACCAGTTTTACTGCGGGAAACTTACAGTTGAAATTGAATTCCGAGCTTCTGAAAACATTCAAACTTGAAGTGAAAGTTGTATCAGCGAACTGTTAACCGAAGCTTAAAACGCCACCTGCTTGGCTTTTCTCATTAAAATTAGGCTTGGAATTTACATGAAACTTTTTCTAATGTATAGCAAACTAAAGAAAAAAAATTGTCACTCAAAATATTAAATACAACTTTTACTACACTTACGCTTCTTCTCAACTTCTTTTCAAGAGGCAGAAAATATTCGTTGAATGCTATACAAATTTTTCTAAAACTTGATATTTCATTAAGACATCCGAAACATGCACTAAGGCAAATATAAGTTAACTAAACCATGGTTAGATTCAGTTAGTTTCTCGCAGGCTATTGCTGCCAGTGGAAGTCGACAAAATAAGCAAACACCATGTATTGTGAATGTGTGTAGTGAAGCAACGAGATCAACACATCAGCTGGCACTCTGCACTCCTATAAATGTTATATCTATAGAATGAACATATGAAAGATTGAAATCGATAGTATAGCCAACAACTTCAAAGTTTTATATCTTAGTCAAGAGCTGAGGTCAACCTGAACTAGCATTATTCTCTCCAAGAAATATCACATCAGTGGGATGAATACTGAACTTTTAACAAGCATAAATGCCTGTTTACATGCTCCGACCTTCTCGTCGTCGCATGAGTCACAATCCGAAGTAACAATATGACGTCATCAAGACCAAGAAATCAGTTTCTCGAATAATCCATCCGAGAGCGTTATTTACATGTTACTATTTCTCGGTGTCGATATTTTAACTTCTAGCGTAGTTTCACTTTCTATTTTCATTGATTGCTATTTTTTTACAGATGTTGCGACACCAGAATTCAATTATATACATATATTTTTTAACGTAGATTATGTACTCTAATAATTAGAATAGAGCATTTAAAATATTGAAATAAAAACTTTCTTTAATTAAAATATTTATAAACATTAGCTATATATTAATAAAATGTTTCAATTTATTCATTTCTTTTCATATGAAAGAAATCTAATGTATGCTATAAAATCTTAAATCAAGAAATTCACAATATATTACAATTTGTAACGTAATCAAACATTTATATTAATAAGTTTTCAACATTAGGAAATATAATGATGTCAGTGTAAGAAAGTAACTTTCATTGCAGTCATAAGAAATAACATTAAAAATTTTATTTTGCTATTCATCAAAATACCTAGCTGGTTATACAGAATAAAACTTTTTAAAATTGTAAAAGAAATTACATGTTATAAAAGTGAAAAAATTTTCGATTCAACTATATATGAACAGGAATCTTGTCTTATAAGTGATTTTAGAAACTATTTTCAGCTAATAGAAGATTAATTGGCTTATATGAAAAACGATTAAAAATTTACACACTAGTTAACTTAATGTTTCATGAAAAAAAACGATAAAACCAATACGTTTTTCTTAATACATTTATATTATCTGCATTGAACAATTACTGTTCATAAATATTTGACTATAATTAAAGTAAATTTTTATTCACTCTAATAATTTATAAATATAAATAAAGTAAATTATTTTTACCTCATTCGAAATATGAATTTTCGGAAATAAAAACTACAAACTTTGATAATCATATGACTAATTTAGTAATGAAACTAACTTGGAAAATTAAATTCACTTGTGGTTTCTTGGAGATTTCTAGCAGTGATTAAAAATTTTTAAAATTAGATTAAAACGACTAGCTTAAGATTTTTAACCACACAATTTCGAAACTAAGATATTACAGATTCAAGTTATGATTCTCCCTAAATTCTTAATCCAGTAAAAAATAAAGTTTAAATTAATGATCAAGCAACGAAATTAAAGACTCAAAACTTTCATTTTAATAATATTACCAGATTTTCTTAGTGTGGTTTCACACTTGATTTCGGAGAAATATAAAAGAAAAGAAAAGTCATGAATTAAAATTAAATTTTTTTAAATAAAATATTCGTATGTGTAAGCAATTATTGAAAAAATTAAAAATTTAGTGAGTAAGAAGATTGGTAAACTTTCTTTGTTTAAAATTGAATTATTTTCAAATGACAAAAATTTAATGTATAAATTATATTATTGAGCCATACTTCAAACATAAACATATATATATATATATATATATATATATATATATATATATATATATACATTCTTCGCCACGTGCCTTTGAAGCTAAATGAAGTAAATGTTTCAATAATACAAAATAAATTATGTGTAATATATATTAGCATATTGTATTACTACATCCAATCAAGGGAGGCATAAATACGAAAATATTTTTGGAAATAAATTTCAAGTCACATAATATCCATGGGAAAAGAACAATTATTCTTGAATCACACCTTCTAGATAAACCTTTTATATTTTCGCCCTGAGCAGTTGTTTTGTAAGACACCAAGTTCTTCACAATACAACCGTTTAATCGCCATGAAAAAAATTGTTTCGACAAAGAGAGCCTTTTACGACTTTTCTTGCACCATAAAACTGGAATTTAAGTAACTTGAGATGTAAAAAAAAATGTTTCAAGTGTTCAATAGCAATACCCAGTGTATAGTGTCGACCTGATAAACAATTAAGTAAAGAATGCAAATAATAAACATATGCTTACATAAAACTAAAAAAAAATATATTTCCAGCCGAAGTAATAGCAATATAATTTTATTAATTTATAGAATTTTTTAATTTATCTCTAATTACGTATTTATCAAAATTAATGGATTATTATTTATTTGTTATAAACAAATAGGACCTCAAGCTTATTCGATTATTTATGCATAGAAACTAATTTTCTAAAGATGTTCTTTTTTAAAAAAATAATATTTTTACAGTGCATGAATAGTAACAAATTTTTTAAAATAGAAATGTCTAATTAAATATTGAAATATACGTTTTTATGATTTTATTACAAAAAGGATTTTAAAGAATATTTTCATATATCTCACATGTTTATACTGTTGCAACAATTAAGATAATTTTTCATAACTAAAATGGAAAACTAAATTAATTAATTGAAAATAAATTAATTAACTAAAATTAAATTTTAATTAATTTTATGCCTTAGTATATAAGGTATACCTTTCATTAGAAAAAGTGTATTTTCATTGTTTTTATTGAAACTACTACATTTTTATTTCTCACTAATACTGCAAATTAATTTGAGCATTAAAATTTTGCTTTGAAAATTATTGGACAAAATAAAAAATGTAAAGTTTATTTTTAGCATTAAATGTATGAAGTGAAATATATTGATATACAATAAATGCTAATTTTGAATGAAAATTATTTAATCCACAAATAAAATTGTTATAAGTAATAGAAAGTGTTAAACATATATATTTTGAAAGGAAAGGGTTAATATACTAGCATTTATGTTATTAAAAACTTTTTATTGTATATATGAGTCGTTGATTTACAACGCTTATAAAAATTCATGTTTTCTTATAGATTTATAAATTAAGCTTGAAAACTTTTATACTTGATATTTAAATCTAAATAAATGATTCATCTTTTCGGAAACTAAATATCCTAACAATACAAAGGAATTGGTCATCAAAATTATGACAGAAAATCACTTTTTGTAAAATTTATAAAAGTTGCAAAAGTAAGTGAGTCAATGAAGAATAATTAACATGTCGATTGTAAAATAAATATTGAAATTTCTGTTAAATTCTTCAAAATAAGTAGACAAATAAAATAAAATATCATCTAAATACAAAAAACATAAATTTTAACAGTTTGGTCACGTAAATTTACTATATTTCTGGCATTCTTTTTTTTCTGTTTGACTTTAAAAACATTCCAGGTAATGTATAACAAAATATATTGCAATAAGATTTTGTGAGATCTCTGGATAGAAAACTGTTTTATTTTAGAAATAAATATAAAAATATGTTTGCCTTTTTAGTTTTTAGTATTCTTGAGGGAAAAGTATATCCAAGAAGCTTTGTCAATAACGAAAGTATATTAGTGTTTCATTTTTGAAGATATAATGATCTTAAAAATGTTATTACAATATAAACAGAAATTCTCCAAACTTTTGAATGGATGATTATTTGAAAACGTCCTTTTCCCACAACATTTAACCAAAGTGCATGCATACTAATTCATCATGAATAAACTAAACATTGGTGTTTTCCAGTTTAGCTGATTAACATAATATCTAAATTTGTCATTCATAAATAATGTTTGCACAACTGGACACTCCAAATGCAACATCCTGAAAGTAAAATGCAAATCATATCATATTTACATTTGCATTGCAGCCTGTAAGCTTCCCTACCAAATTCTCTATATTAAATTTAAGTGTTCACCATGTTCTAATGATAAGACAATGTTCTTTGGATCATAATTTTCCGGCTTCTTTCTCAGACACTGTTAATCAAAATTAGATGGATCTTTTGCTTCTGCTTACAGGTCTATCAATACGCACTTATCACAAGATAGGGCTTTCTCTTTATAATCTTTATGTCAAAAAAAATAACAGCTATAAATATTGATTCAGGTGTTAAATGTTAACACAAGAGCTTTAAGTTAAATTAATTGAATTTACTCATTTATGTAATTTATTTCTTGTTATCAATAAAATAATTAATTTACATATTGATTAATCTCATCTTAAAATGATAATGACATCTTGTTTACATTTGGTTTGAAACAAGATTTTCTTTTAGTAAAATTTATTCAAAAGTCATGAAGTGCTCTATTAAATGAACATAGCAGATACTGTATCACTTTGAAGTATCTTTGCTCCAGAAACTGGACCTATAATAAAGTTTGCTATTGAGGAATATGAGTTTTTGATCTCTTAAAAAAACAAAAGTTTTTGAACTCGTATGATATCAATGGTCAGATGTAATCAATGCCAATAATACATGTCAATGAAAAAGGGAAAAACAGATTTTAAAGCTCAGTAAAAGTTGTTTAGGGAGATCAGCGAGACTCTTACTTAACACTGCCACCTTAAGAGACATCTCATAATTATTGGATGATCCTAATTGCAGGGTATGGAGGCAACTTTATTACATATCTGAATATGAAACTTTTTCTGTATATATATTTGAACACATGATTCAAAATATAATTGAATCTTGGATGCTGCTAGGTATTCCTGTTAAACATCTGCTGAATTTTGCCTCAGCAACTGCTCTCTTTAAGTAAGGCATTTTTCATCAGGATTTAGTAAAATGGACAATTGGTCGCAGTACTAGAACTACTCTACTACAAACTTAAATATATGTATTGTTTTTATGGATTTTAAAAGAGAAAATATAGAGAAATTTTCTAAGTTACTTTGAATTTGTAAATAAAATTTATCTCCAGATCCATATTATTAAAGATTTTCTAATGCATATTGAAATTAATTATGTAATGAAAAATATAAATGATGTAAAAAAGTATATTTGAGTATAGAATATTGTCAAATTAATTATACAAACCCTATATTAATAATGATGTCGAAATATTCTTGAAATATTCTTACATTTAATATTATCTTAATGAATAAAAATAAATATTTAAATAGTATTTATCAAATCTATTTAATATTTATTTCTACACTACTGGACATTAAAATTGCTACACCAAGAAGGCGACATGCTACAGACGTGAAATTTATACGAAAGGAAGAAGGCGCTGTGATATGCAAATGATTAGCTTTTCAGCGCATTCAGACAAAGCAAGCGCCAGTAGCGACACCTACATTGTGTTTAAATGAGGAAATTGTTCAGCCGGTTCCTCATACACAAATTGCATTTGAACGTTGCTGCCTGGTGAAAAGTTCTTGTGATGCCTCGTGTAAGAAGGAGAAATGCGTACCAGCACGTTTCTGACTTTGATAAAGGTCGAATTGTAGCGTACCGGGATTGCGGTTTATCTTATCGCAGTATTGCTGCTCGCGTCGGTCGAGATCCAATGACTGTTAGCAGAATATGGAATTGATGGGTTCAGGACGGTAATACGGAACGCCATGCGGGATCTCAACGGCCACCTATCACTAGCAGAAGACAGGCATATTATCCGCATGGCCGTAATGGATCGTGCCACCACGTCACGAGCCGTGAGTCAAGAAATGGGGTCGTTTGGAAGACAACAAGTGTCTGCACGAACAGTTCGACGACGTTTGCAGCAGCATGGACTCTCAGCTCGGAGACCATGGCTGCGGCTTCCCTTGACGTTGCGTCATAGACAAGAGTGCCTTCAATGGTGTGATCAACGAAGAACCTGGGTGCATGAATGGCAAGACGTCATCTTTTCAGATGAATCCAGGTTAGGTTCTGTGTACAGCATCATGATGGTCGCATCCGTGTTTGGCGGCATCATGGTGAACGCACACTGGCAGTGTGCATTCGACATCGTCATACTGGCCCATCACCTGGCTTGATGGTATGGGGTGCCATTGGATACACGTCTCGGTCACCTCTTGTTCGCATTGACGGCGCTTTCAACAGTGCACGTTACATTTCTCGTGTGTTACGACCTGTGGCTCTACCCTTTATTCGAGTCCTGCGAAACCCTACGTTTCAGCAGGATAATGCCCGACCGCATGTTGCCGGTATTGTACGGACCTTCCTTGATACGGAACATGTTCGGCTGTTGCCCTGGCCAGCACGTTCTCCAGCTCTTTCACCTATAGAAAACGTCTGGTCAATGTTTGCCGAGCGACTGGCTCATCACCAAATGCCAATCACTACGGTTGATGAACTGTGGCATCGTTTTGAAGCTGCATGGGCATCTGTACCTGTACATGCAATCCAATATCTGTTTGACTCAATGCCCAGGCGTATAACTGCTGTTATTACTGCCAGAGGTTGTTGTTCTGGGTACTGATTTCTCCGGATCTATTAAGCCAATTTATTTGGAAATTTAATCACTTGTTACTTCTAGTATAATATATTTGTTCTATAAATATCATTTTTTATTTGCATTTCTTCCTGGTGTAGCAATTTTAATGGCCAGTAATGTATTATACAAATCAAATATAAATATTAAATCAGATTTTAACCATTTTATTTTTAATAATAAGTCAAATATAATATTTAAATTCTATACAATTATTCAATATTTGCAATCATTTTAAATAATCATGTATTATTTAATCATTTATTAGCTATATTAATTATTGCGCTAATTTAACAATGGTGTATTAAAGGCATGTACTGCAGCAGACAAATAATAATGATAATATGATAAGTATTAAAGTACACAGAACAAAACTTAAAACACTTCTAAATGAATCATCAAAATAAATCTTCAGAATTGGTTTTAATGAAATACAACTTGAAACAGTACTAATTATTTGACCATTAATAATAAATGAAAATGATTAACTTTATTATATAATATGATTTCAGATTGTTTTACTATGATTTTAAACTTACATTAACAATGACACAATAAGAATGGATACATTATCTAATTTATTATGGTAATACATATGTCTTTATTTGAATGCATTGTAAAAAGAAAACTAAAAATATATTTATGTTTTTCTAAAAATTCCAAAATTTAATAAGTAGGAAAGACAAATGTGTAGATGTAAAAAAAAAAACTCTTTTAGAAATTCTGACTCTCCTTTTTAACCATGATATATTTATTTATAAAATTTTAAATATGAATTTATTTTGCATGAGTTACAAAATGAATATCGTTTTGGTTTATCTGCTAAAGGTTGATAAGCATCTGGTTCTAATCAATATCTGGATACACGTACGCTTTCAAAGTGAAAAATTTCTAAAAAACATAAAGCTTTTTTTTTTAATTTGTAAAGTTTATGTTAATATGCTTTTATATTATTATTATAACAATTTTTTACAATATTTTAATATTTTAAAAACTATAAATCGAAAAAAATATTTTAAAGATAAACATGCTTCAAAATTATTATACATACATTTATATACAAATATCGATCTATATATATCTTCTTTGATAAGTGTTGAAATCATATTCCTAATTAACAAATGAGATCTTATCGGAAGTTTATTTGGCTTACTTTAACTTACACTTAAATAAACGTGCACTGTTCATTAAGCACTGCACATTAAGGTTCATGTAGTAATTTAAATGACAATGTGTTTCAACAAAATTAACAGTTGACTTTTTCAAACAAAAACAAAATAAAAGTATTCACCTAATTAATCTATGTTTAAATTTTGTAAATTTAATCTAAAAATAACTTGATATTTTTTAATATTAGTTTGGGGAAAAGTAATCCATTATTTTTTGGATAGACGTCTGTAGTGATCGATATCTCGTGAGGTATCAATCAAACAATTCCAGATTTATGCTCGTTGGAAAGGTGACATTTGACACTAAAATATAATCTTGCGGTTTTTCGTTTGATTCATTCAGTCACGAGTACAAGGTTTTAAAAATGGAAGACAACAAACAGAAAATTCGATACATTTTAGTTTTTCTCTTGTAACGGCGAAAAAGATAGCCGGGTGGATAAAATTGTGAAAGTGTTTATCGTCCTATATAAGACTCTAACAACCAGTTACGTACAATTTTTGTTTCGTCGATTCCGTTCGGGTATGTTTGATGTTAGAGATGCACCTCGCATGTGGATACAGCATCGTCGAAAATGTCTATAAAATATCAAAAATGATCGAAGTTAACCGCATGTCAGCAGTCGTAACGCGCAAGACCTAAAAATCTACATGAAAGTTGTTTTAAACCTTTTTACAAAGTGAATCCAAAAGAAGTTACATAAAGTTCATGTAAAAATAAAGGATTTCTTTTTCCCCAACCTAATATAAAAATCTTAGATTTTTGTTCCCAAGATTCAATCGAGGCGGCATTATACACATTTTCTTTATCAATAACAAAAATAATCAATGAAAATCTACATACAAAAGCGTATTGGTGTAAAAAAGAAAATACTATCAAATTCTTTCAAGCGTAATAAAAATTACCTAAATAGGCGTAATAAAAAATAGGTTTATCTTTAAGATTTCAAAATGTTTTCATATCCTTCATATTCTGTATAAATAAAAAACAAACTCAGAATTTATACATGTAAAACAATATTATGGAAGAAAAACAATAAACACACAAATTAACTAAATTCTCAACCCATTTAACGTACAAAGCCAGCTAAAATAGAATTAACAAATGTGTATAATAGATTTTTTTTCCACCTGACGTATTGGTTATAAAAACAAACACCAAAAAGAGAACATACTAAGTAACTGTATATATATATATATATATATATATATATATATATATATATATATAT